>JABFPB010001076.1:0-28156 GCA_022817645.1 Ceratoteleas bidentatus | reverse complement strand
ATGCACTATTAGTAAATTAAAAACAATTGTTTACGTAAATGTTAAAAAATGTGCAAAAAATATTCTGCATGATACATGGTATACTTAAAAATATTTAACTTGAATTGGAGCACGAAAAACAAAAAAAAATGAAAAATTTGTATGAAAAATTTATAATTTATTCATACAAAGAAAAATAATACATTTTGACAAATACAATTATTTAATTATTTATAACATAATTAACATTAAAAAATGTATGTATGAATTCCAAAAAGCTTATTCCGAAGAAATTACCCAAATATACAATAAATCTTTCTAATTATACAAATATTTCTTTTGGCACCCCAAATTTACGGCCCTTCACTATGCAAATACCTTAAATACATTGTATCGTCATGTTGATAAATTGAAAATATTAGGTTGGATCGAACAAATTTGTGGGTATACCATACAAGTTGTTAAAATTTGACATTTTTAAATCAAGAACTTTTTTCTTTGGGGTGTGACTTGGTTAAATTTTTATGAAGATGTATTTTTTGAATCCGAAAAGATTTGAAGTCTCTTTTAATGTCATTCAAACAATTCAATATTTAAGCTATTCGGCTTTCCGCCCCAACCCCAAGAAAAAAATATGTCTGACTTAAAAAATGTCAAACTTCGGCAACTTGTATGGTGTACCAAAAATATTTTCGTACAAAAGTGCATTTACTTTCATGCAAAATCGCACGAGTTACATAGATTTAAAAAAACAGTAATTTTTGTAGTGCGTGTTTTTGTTTTGACGAGTGTAATATTAGTTTGCAATTCGAAGTTTCTTGATTCATATCAAGAGTTTTCAACCAAAGAGCCTAAGATTTCTAACAATTAGTGATTTTTACGAGAACAAAAAATAGTACATTTCTGATGACTATTGTTTAATGCGTAATTGCATTGAATTTCAGAGTCACGGGGACCAGATGCCATACAGATGCAGCTGGTGCGCCAGATTATTCAAACATAAACGGAGCAGGGACCGGCACGTGAAGTTGCACACTGGGGACAGGAGATATCGATGCTCGCATTGCGAGGCAGCCTTCTCAAGGAGGTGAGTTATATTGCGAGGGAGTTTAGGGGAGCATCGCGCTCGGACTCGCGAGCCTTTTGTCTGCTCTTGCGGAGACTTTGATGGGGTGCTTAAGCGCACTGTTTTAACGTTTCACCGAAACTCCACACGGTCTACTATTTCGACTAAATCATCCTTAGAATACATTCGATATATAAACTGCCACTTCTATTCAAACAGTTCAACATTTTCATTCAACTTTTCACTCTGAAGTGGTCTAGGTCAACAAAAACTAAAGAGTCATCTTGAAAATAGAATATCCATCATCAGATTCATTTTTTAGTCCTCAACATCAAACTGTTGATGACTGTTTGATGAATGTAGTTGTCATCGTCAGGTTCCTTTCATTCATAATTAAAAATTTTTATTTAAGCTCTCTATTCGCAATGGTCATGTGCGGTCATAACGCAAATTCATCTAAAACTAAGATTTCGATTTGAATATTTAATTTTCATATTCGTCATAATCATTTCATTAATCATCAACTTCTAACATTTCCATTACACTTTATGGTCCATAATGGTCATAAGCGGTCAAATTTCACACTAAATAGGCGTTCAGAAGATGACTTTAAAATTTCATTGTCATCATTACTGCAATCATTTCACTCATCATTAACGTCAAAATCTTTCATCCAAATTTTATAGGCGGTCATAGGCGGTCAAAATTAAACTTACAGACATCCAACCAAGGATATCTGGAAAATTTGCCTTCAAACACCTGTCACAACCACTCGACGAAAATGCTAAAAGATTTGCCTTTCCGCAAAAATGCCGCCCGAAACTCAGAAGCCGCGCTTGAAAGTGGACAAATGAGTAATGACCAGGCCGAGCACATTAGTCAAGCTTAACCGAGCGTCTCTCCCGCGCATCGCGTACCGTTGCGTTGCATCACCGGCGTTTTTTGCCGTCGCCGGGAGTACCTGCAGGCGGCGTCCAATTGCGCCGCGCCGTATTGAAATTCTAAGCCGCGAAAGACGACGCTTCGGGTCGGGCCGCGCTGACTTATCCCCGGGACAACAGGTAGAACATTAGTCAAGTGTCGCGCGGCGGCACCCTACTCGTACGCAGCCGAAGGGAAATCGTGACGAAGGCGTCCGTGAATTGTTTCTCCCTGGTGGAAAATTTTTTAGCATAATAAATCCGGGGAGATAATCTTCGGCGAATCTGCGCGGACCGGCGTCGTGAAAAATGGCCCGCGAAATGTGATAACGGTTTGAGCGATCGCGGGGTCGAACGCGTGTCAGTTTTGCGAGTAGTTTTGCATCTGGGATTGCGAAGTCGCAAGAAATTTGATTGGGTTTGTCGAAGTTAGGAAAAGTCGGGGGAAGTTGCTATTTCGCAGTCAGTTATTTTGGAGACTGCAGACAGGACGCAATTTAACATAAAAAAGAAGAGATTCTAAACATCTCAAGGAATCATTCGTTGAACGATTCAGTTTTAGAAGAATTAGTACAGTATTTCTATTGTGAAAATTGTGTTTATAATTGGATTGAAACGCATTTTCTTATACTGCATCCGGAAATTTGTATCCAGTGATACCAGAGATTACTATCGATAATAACGTGAAACGCAGTCGCGTAAAATGATCGATTGGTCACGAGACAGAAAAACGGATTCCCACGCGATGCACCCTTTTTTCATCATTGTTTCCAACCACCCACTCGGACCGGAACAATGCTCCTAGGTTGTAAGAAGTAGAAGTGTCCGAGGCCGGTGACGCGTGAGGATCAAAAACATGATGTCCGATCCGTCGAATGCTTCATTGCAAAATACTTAATTGCTATTCACAAAAAGTGATTTATATTGTCACGTTTAGAAACATGTTTTAGGGAACAAACAAACTAATGCAATGTTAATTTAAACTAAAAAAAACTGGGTGGGAAATAAAGACTAAAAAGTATAATAATTATATTTTTGTTTTGTATCATTGATTTATCTTTTTAGTTCAATACAGTATTTTCCTTCCGCACTTTATCTTAATCGATGATCCCGTCTAAAACCCCACGACCTCAAGCCTCTGAAATTATAGAAAACCGCCGGTCGGGTAAAACTGCCCGTCAACTCGGCCGGCATAAATCATGCAACGGTCACAAAGTGCAGAGTTCCATTTACTGTCCGTCTTCGTTTAAGTGCGTTCCATTCAAATGACGTCCCAAACCCAACGTCTTACCTCCCATCAAGAAACTTCTCTCCCAATTCCCACCCTGCAACCACCCCAAAATCTCCTAACCTGCTCCAATTTATGTAATCTCCTCCAAAAGTACTTTTCCCTATAATTATATTTGATAAACCAGTCACCTTTTTATTTCTCTCTAGAAAACAGATTTTTTAAACCAGACTTTTTTTCCAGCGACCACCTGAAAATTCACATGAAGACCCACGACACCCAGAAACCGTACCAGTGTACAGCTTGCTCCAGAGGCTACAACACTGCAGCAGCTCTGACCTCGCACATGCAGTCTCACAAAAAGCATCAAGGAAACCAGTCTTCCCAGCCTAGCAAGCACCACGAAGGATCGGAGCTGGGTCGCAGGAGCACTTCGTCTTACGACACCTCCAGTCCGACTCCAGCACCTAACTCGCCATCCCCGAATGCAAACCTGAATGCGGTCAAACACTCGATGAAACTGTCTTCCCAGTTGTCCGCTGTGTCCCAAGCGTCGGCCATTTTGAATTCGCCGCTGAAGCTGACCTGCATGTATTGCACCAGAGACTCCTTCACCAGCATGCAGCAGTTACAATTGCACGTGCATTCCATGCATCAGGCCATCGCCAATGGCGAAAGTGTCCTGCCACCTTCGAGGAACCAAGTTCCATCTGCTAGTTTGCACGAAAATAAGCTCAAGGTCCACGACTTCTCAGAGAAGTTTGAGGAGGAAGGTTCATTGGAGGAAAAGGAACCTTATGAGATAGGATTGCTGAATTGTAGCCAGTGTACCATGAAGTTCTCGAACCTGACCTCGTTGAGAGACCATTTGGTGTCGATACATCATAGGTAGGACTTCTAACATCAATGTGTGAAGAGGGATTCAGAATGGTTCAGTTCTCTTTATTGTGACTTCTATTTCTTGGCTTTACCAAATTCTTTCAAAAAACCGCCTACAATATTAAGAATTGTACTATCCTTTTCAGATCGGATGCCTACGGTTCAGCTCTGATGATGTGTCCCCTCTGCGGAATCCCCTGCACCTCAGCAGCTTCCTATGCAGAACACTATGTCCTGCAACACTGCGACCGCAAACGTCACTGCTCCAGTGACTACGATACCAAGAAGTTCCCCAAAGATTACCCCGAAAACGAACCCGCGGATCTAACCAACAAGCACTCCAAGCCTCTGGAGAACAGTTACTCCGCAGGCACCCTTCTCTGCGGCCAATGTGGAGCTGCCTTGAAGGATTTCGAGTCATTCCGTGAGCACTTAGCTGGACACCTGCAGGCTGACCAACGCAACGGTGCCTCTCAACAAGCTTCCCGCTTTCACTGTCCCAAATGCGATGCCCTGTTCCAGGACAGGGAAGAAATGCTGTCTCACCTCACCAAACACTTCCTAGGCCAAGTGACGAAAGAATATGCTTGCAATGCCTGCAGCAAGTTTTACAACCATCCAGATCTTCTCCAGAGGCACCTACTAGACGCACATGCGCATCACCTGTACAGGTGTTCCTTATGTAGGGACACTTTTGATTCCAGAGTGGCAATCCAGGTTCATTTTGCTGTGAAGCATAGCCAGGAGTGTCGGATTTACCACTGCAACGCTTGTGATGTTGTGAACAATAACGATACAAACAGGTTCGAAACAGAAATTTACATTGGGTTATCAAATTAAGCTTGTTTGTGATACTGAAATCTAACTATCTAACGAAATTCCATAGGCCTCCAGATACCCCAGGCAATGAGGCTAAAAGGACCGTCTTCCGAAGCGAATCGGAAATGGCCAACCATGTGCGTAACGTGCACGCACCACCCCCATCCGTCCTAGACGAGAATTCCGTACCCAATAGCTTAGTACCAGGCTCCACCAGCGTCCACAACTCCAAACCAAAGTGTGTCTTCTGCGGCTTAGGCTGTTCGTCCGACCTAGAGCTTCAACTTCACTTAGCCAGCCACACAAGCAGTCTCTACCGTTGCCCTATATGTCACGAGGGTTTCGCAGTTGAATTCTTATTGGATAGACACATCGCCCAAGTCCATCATACCATTCATTCCGATGTCAGAAGTGCGGTGCGAGAAAACGGGCGAGTGCACCATCGATCTTTGCGAACCCATGACTCTGTTGGCATGGTCGAGGTTGGTTGACACATGAAATTAAAAGAATGTCCTTGAATGTAGACAATTTTACTATTAGGATCCAAACCTTATCTAACTAATAAACTATCAGTATCTTAAAACCTTTCATCCCAAATGTTGGAGCGTCAAACTAACTTTTCTAACTCCACCTTATCTTCCCCAGTCGCGTTCCCTAAAACGAGGTCGATCTCCAGCCAGCAGCAACAACAACTCGCTGCACCAACGAGACAACAACAAACGACTAAACTACGGCACAACTCTAACTCACTGTGAACTCTGCGAACGGGGAGAATTTGCCAGTGAAGCAGAACTCCAGGCCCACAAGAAGTTGGCCCACGTGAGTCTGAAGACTCAGTCCAAATCCGTCTCCATGCTGAGTTTGAGCTGTGCTTACTGCGGCGAGGTCTGTCGATCCAGAAACGAGCTGGAGACTCACACTAGGGTGCAGCACTCAACAGGCGAACATGAAAGTGCTGGCAGACACAAGTGCAACATCTGTGACGAGGTTTGCCCCAGTGGCATAGCTCTCGCGGAGCACAAGCTTCAGAAGCATTGCAAGATCCAGCTGAGCGATGTCTGCGTAGTCTGCAGGAATACGCTGAGCTCGGAGGCCCAGTTTCTGGAACACATCCAGGGTCATAGTCTGGAGAACATGGACTCCCAGCAGAGACTGGATGGGAGTGCGATGCCCCATTTGCCGGCACCTTGCGTTGTTTGTAGGCAGACGTTGATTAGTGAGATGGAATGTAGGATGCATGCCAGGCACCATCTGAGAGGAGGGTCCCAGAGTGCCAATTCCAGTCCCAGTCCGAATCTTAGGACGTATAACATTGAGGTGAGGAATGGTAGAAGAAGAAGAAATCATTTATAATGTTGTTAGAAGAGACGACCAATATTCATATATCTTCCATATTTGGAATATTGGATTGTTCGGTCTGTGGAAGGAGTTATGATTCTCTCTGTATATTAAACACATTTTTATACAGTATGATACAATCAATATATTAAAACATTTTTTTTCAGAACCAATGCTGCATCTGTCTCCGTGAATTTAGCGATGAGGACTTTGTAAATCTGCCGTCTAATCGAACAGGAATACCAAACCAGACTCTCAAAGTATGCAAACCCTGCTATCTGAGACACTCCCAGGGTCTGCCCATTTTAAACTCGCCATACGAGCACGTAGACAAAAATGATCGTGCATGGATCTGGACGAAAGACGGCCACTGGGAGGCTTCCAGAGAAAAATGGGCTGCGGAAGTCAGTTACAAGACAGAGGAGCGCAAAGTCCTGACGAAAAATGGCACTAACGAACGTTGCAAGGAGTGTGGCGTAAAATTCGAGGATGCTGAAGAAGCTGAGAACCATCGACTGGAACACGAACAGTCTGCGAACACTTATACCTGCATTCAGTGCCAGGTGTGTTAATTTGGAAAATCACTTCTAAAAAAAAAGTTATATTTAAAATATGAACTATATGTATGCTTTTTATATATAATCCATCTATAAAAATTCAAACGGATTTTTGTAAATGATGATAAATTAAAATTTATTTTTTAATAAAAATTAATAGATCGGAGAGTCAGAAAAATGTTAATTATTTAACATTTCTTTGAATTTCAGATGTCGTTCCCAACTGAAGCGAAAATACAACACCATGTCAGAAAGGAGCACTTAGAACCTTATGAGAAGGGTCCTGTCGACGTTTTGAGATGCCATCTTTGCTTATTCGATGCAAATAGTCCTCTTCAACTTCAAGGCCACCTCATAGAGCACACTTTTGCTGGATGCGCAGCTCTAAGTTGTTATATTTGTCAAGCATTGTTCACCACTTCTGTCGGGTTACAGGTAAGAAAGATTTGATCATATTATTAAACATTTTTTAATGCGCGTTTAAGTAAATGTTCAAATAAGTATCAGTCGAAAGAAAAATTAAGTACATTTTCATTTTTGACCATTTAAAATAAAATTTATATTGGTTCAAAAACGTTACATGGAAAAATGTTTTATTCTAATCTTTACTACTCTTAAACATGTAACATTTATTTGTTTTTTTTTTCGCTTAAAAATCGTGATATGAATACATTTGTTCATCTCTAGCCAAATAAGAAGACAAATTTCTTATAATTTATAACATAAGCAAGATATTCAATATGCAAATATGAAGTCATACAAACAGGGACTATAACACAAATAGGTACATTTACCTTATCAAATACGAACAATTTTGAATATGCTTAAATAAAAAACGAAAAGGTAAAATTATTCCACTTTCATCAAAAAATTTAATATAAAAACATTCTCTTTCATACTAAAAAGAATCACTGATAATAATTGTTATTATAAACTGTTACCAAAATTCTTCGAATAACTTTAAACAATCACATTTAAAGTAGATATATTAATGAAATAATATATTGAAATAAAATCTTGAAATAAAATTTGTCACATTCAAATTTACCATACGAAATTCCGATTCCTACCTTACCATCAAGAGATATTGTACCACCAGTCGAAATTACCTCGGAAAATGTCCAACCCATGATAACATCGAAATCTGTTTCCAACTACTGTTTTCATTTAAATAAAACCTTTGTTAACAATTCATCAAATATTTATTTAAACAAATAAAAAAAATGTCTTTAGAATCACATGCTGCAAGAACACGGTTTAGGTGCCAGACCTTACGATTGCACCAGTTGTGGTCTGAAATTTTTCTTCCGCACCGAGCTGGACCACCACTGTCTCAAATTTCACCAAGCTCAAGAGCCGCTGGAGCCGAAAAGTGTCGCCGAAATGGCAGCGGACGAATCTCGTAAAGTTGCATCACCAGCCAACGAGGAAACGGAAAAGTTGGCGACGATTAAAGAAGAGGCGAAGTGCACCGACGAGGAGGAAATCAACGTGGTCGAACAGACCGATATGGACTCCAAGAGTCCTGGTGAAGAAAAAGTGAAACACAGCCCTAATTCTGAGGCGTAAAAACTCATTGTAGACGCACAAAATATATTTCTATAGACGCCAGACTTTTTGCGATAATCCCATTCGGATGACCGGATGAAAAAGTGTACTATTTAAGTACGCCAGTAACTTTTGTGGAAATGTTTCTCTGAAATCTGCGAAGGAGAATTTGGAAAAATGTTTCAGCTTTGGTTAAAAAATCAAGTCAATGTTTGCAAACTTTGACTCTAAAAAATATGTGAATTTAGTCTCGTTTTAGAAGTTTCTCGGATTAAAAATAAAAGAATAAAACATTTTTAAATAGCTGAAAACGAAAAGAAACTGAAAAATTGCTCGAGTCCCCATAATATAACTTCTCAAAAACTTTTTGAGAAAAACATTTTCATAAGGGAACGTTTGTGTATTCCATATAATGACTGCTACTCGCCATCCCTATGAACACAGATACAAAGTTTCGTTTAGAAAAGTGTATGCCTAATTATGTTATATTTATACGATGCGTTATTAATAATCGCGCGTCGAGAAAACTTTATTTCTAGTTATTTAAATACTATTACGTTTAACTTTTAAAATATTTAATGAATATAGGAAACCAGACGATTCTAGAGAAGATGAAAATGTTTTGAAATCTAAAAAAATAATTAAAATATTATTCAATCTACAAAGCATTTTTCAAAGTTCGTCTTCTTGTACTGTTACAAAGTGTTTTCTTTGCTAACTAATAATTTATCTCGACGCGCTCACGTTGACAAAGTTACGTTGCGATTTTCATAATTTTAAGTAGCCGAGAATGCGTTTTTGTATAGCACCAGCGAATTTCTACGCGCCGATTTGTACGTTTCACCGGACTGCGTCGAATTCGCAACACTTAGCGTTATCCAGCATTAAATGCAATAACCGTCGGTCGCTGTAATCGGATCTTCCCATCGTTTGAAATCTCGCTTGTTCCAGTGTATCGAAATATAATTCGGGAGAATTATATTGTTGATACCTCACATGTATGATACGATGTAATTTATTGTACAAAAGTTGATTGATTGCAAATGGTTGTTCGAGTTTTGGTTGATTTGGTCCCTGAATTTCGTCGGTTTCCACTCGAAAATTGCGAGACTATCAGACGTGAGACAAAGCGTTTGTGAGAAATTAAAAAATTGAGGGTTCAATTCGTTACGTTTTTTCGGAATGTTGTGCGCAGTTTTGGTCTTGTTTCGATCGATCTGAGTTTGAAAGGATGTACAATGTAATAAACCATTGTGTATATTAAAATATAGTACTTTATTACTATTGTGTTCGTCCCATCGTTAAAACTTTGTTAATACTGCCATGGTAAAAATGTCTTCTGATCAAGTCGAGATTCAGTCGTCACTGGAACTCGATCATGCAGAATCGTCAACATATTTTCGGCCCTCTTCTATGTCAGTTCATCACAGTCTGCAACGAAACTGATTCGAAAGTTCAATTAAAACGTCTAATATCACACAATATTTTTTTTAGATGTACCCAGAATATTTTTATGGAATATTTCCAAAATATTCAAAATTATTTAAAAATATTCCTGGTAAATTCCAAGAACATTAAATGTATAGAGAAAAAGTAATGTCGGTATATTTAAAAAAATTTTTTCTTTAACAATTTCAGAAATGGAAATTTTGAGGAAATTAAAGAACTAAAAATTTCGAATTTTGAGAACGTACCAGACACACTTCAGAAATATTTTTTCGTTTTGGAATATGATAGGAATATTTTTCCCCTGTACATTTAATGTTCCTGGAATGTTTTACAATATTTCGAAATATTCCATAAAAATAATCTGGGTACATTGCAAGAATATTGAAATATTAAAATAAAATTAAAAAATATAAGGTATTAATGATGCTTACCCGTAATAAGCCAAGCAAAAATATTTCCAAATTAGCATACACAAAAATATGAGAACTGCGATGGCCAGCCAACCTTTAGCAAGAACAGGATTGAAGAGAATCATTTTTCCTTTTATGTGATCGATCTGTGATCGAAATTATTCTTCTGTAAATTAGGATAGATATGAATACAATGAAAGTACTTTTATTTTTGATGATTACTGTATCAATTTGAAATTCTTCGTTACCTGAATTAAATTATTTGCGATTCAGTCTCCCAGAATATATTCAATCAAATAAAAACAAACGTCGATGAGGAAATTGATGAGCCGCCATATACCAGCAGCCATAACTCTGATCATAAAGAGCATAACTCGGGGCAATGTGTTGGCAACACATTTGAAACTCGAAAACAACTTGACTGGACATGACGGGTGACTGAAAAGTGCCAACTGAGCGATATAAATATTATTCTCGTTGCAGACGTCGGGGACAATGCTCGCAGACTAATTCGCTTGGTGAATCGGTGTAAACTGGACACGACAACAACACTCATTTTATTTTCGCCAACCGAATAGTTTTAGAATATTGGAAAAGCATGTTTTTAATTTTCATTATTTTTTGTATTTAACTGGTTGATATTTTTTTAGTTAAAAACATATTTTTCAATGAAAACGATTCTAAAATTATAGAACTGAGATGTTTTGCATTTTCAGCGTGACTTTGTTTATACGAAAATTCGCAAAAAAAGTTGTATTTAATTAATATTAATTAGAAAAAGAATGGGATAAATGGTACTGATATGGGAATATAGAATATTTGGTGTTTTTGAAGATAACATTTTAAAAGCGAATGTGGATGCGAATTTAATTTGAGTCGAGTTTATAGCTGGAAGGCCTACGTAAAAGATCCGTAAAAAGATATAAAAAATATGAACCCGCATATTTTATGTTGGGAGACCGTTGACTTTTTTACTTTATTATAATTCAGGAGTAAACACTTGCTGTGCAGGACCTGTTTTCAAATGCGATTCTTGTTCTTAAAACGTTGACTCTGTCACAGACCTTAGTCTCAGAGTTGACGTTCGCGAAGGTGGTTCGTGCGAAGTGAATTTTGAGTTTATTGTAGTCTACTCTGGAATCTACTCTGTAAGTTTGCATAATGTACATTAACAATAATATGTAATATGTATTGCAGATTTTATAACTGTTATTAAATTAGGGTAAACAATTTAAATTACTACATTACTGTAATGCTTCTGAAAACTTTTATATAGCTAATATTTAAATTTTGAAAATAAACAATGATTCAGTTAGTATAGACTAACAGAGAAATTGTCTTAAGTGAACAGCTCCAACCTGTAGCTGAAACGCGGCATAGATACAGTTAGTAGGTGGAGCAACTCCATCCAATGTTGTTTTCAATAATACTTTAGTTATGGGTGCAAATATTCTTCCTGTATTAGCTACGAAAACGCTTCTAGGCAACTTTATTTCAATTTTTCTCTCAGTGAACAAATTATCAATCTACATTATTATAAAGAAAAAACTACTAGAAAGAAATATTAAATGCAAAAAGACAAATTTTTATTTTTTTGTGTTATTTATTCATTATTATTAATAACAATTAAATGAAATACTAAGAATATATAATACGGCATATTTTTTGCGGAATAAAAAAGAATAGGAAAACACTTTATCATTCTAATATTTCCATTTATTTAAATTGGAATAAATTGATTTAAATTTGAATCTGTCGTTAGCCAAAATGGTCGCAGAAATGAATTGGATCTAATTGGAATATTCCAATTTGGAATATTGGAACAAACTGTATTAAGTTGGAACGGACGTAAATTGGAAAAATTGAAATTTTACGATTTGAAGATCAGTGCTTTGTATTATAATTTGAAATGTTGAGGTTTAATTGGAATTTTACAATTTGAAGAACTAACATATCAGTTTCAAATCTAAATTGAAACTGATTAGTTTTAAGGCTCTGGTTGATTTAAATTGGAAAATAAAATCATTTAAACCAATTTTAAATTATCGTTTTACCACTCGATTACTTCATATTTCGCGTAAGGGGTTACAAATGAAAGAGTTAAGGCTTCTTTATTCTTTATTTTCTTCTGCATAATCCCCTGAGACAAGAAAGTTTATTTTATGCTACTAATATTTAATGATTAAAAACTGCGTAGTAGTTAATTTCATTCATTTCAACTTCTAGCTTTGATTATATTAAATGTTTTATTTAAACTTGGATACTTTACAAGGGTACTGAGATTAAACTTTACAATTTTTTAAAAAATGAAAACTTGCCAATAAAATGAAAACTTCTTGTAATTTTTAATAACTTTATATTAATTTAATTTGTTAGGAATTAATTAAACTACGTTTATCGTTTGGCTAGATGCACCCACGGTATATAACTTAAATACCAAATCTCGAACCACGTCTTTTTCCTTTGATACATGACTTAAAACTAAGAAATACTAATAATTAAAATTAAACATTTAAGTAATTTTTCATTCGATTTTCAGTCACATTGGCATCCTTCATCCACACCAACAAATGAGACATTCATTTGCCACTATGCACATTTTGGGCATCATCCTCCTGCCCCTTTTCCTCTGCACATCTGCAAACCAGAAAACAGGGCCATTTATCGTCAACGTCGAACAAGGGCTCCTGAAATCGATCATACCCGAAGACCTCTCCCCCGAATCTTACCATCTCAACCTGTCCAGTCTCAATATCCGTCAGATCGAACCTCAAGCCTTCGACCTCGTAACTCACCTTCAAACCCTGGACCTCACCAACAACTCCTTCTCCACACTTCCAGAATTCCTCTTCGCCAACCTAACGAAGCTCACCTCTCTATCCCTGGCTCACAACAAAATCCAAAGCCTCGAAAACGTCCTGATTGGCCTCCAAAACCTCGAAACCTTGAACCTCTCCTACACCTCAATTCGCCACCTACGTCGGGGTCACCTCTTCAGTCTCTCCGAAACCGCCAAAATCATCAGCCAGGGCAACATCTTCCAAACTCTCAGCAACGTTGCCTTCGACAACCCGTTCCTCAAATTCGACGACACGAAGTTCGAGAAAAAGCGCTTCGAAGTCTCCAGAAGGGACGGCTGGGAGGTCAACCTCGAGGCTGAAGAGATCCACCAACTGCACGACCTGGTCAAGTCTCATCCTCTACGAGAAACGGAGATCCACCTGGACAAAAACCTCCGAGTGAAACTTTGTTCCGAAGACGGAATCGTCAACAGCCTCGAGGAACTTGAACGCGATGAAATTCTGGAAGAAAAGTGCGTGGAAGCTCCAATCGACTACGAAAAACGCCGGGTCATTCTGAAAGACCTGGGGATCGAGGACTTTGACCGCGACTGGTACAGATTGCACAAGCTTCGCATCCTCGAGTTGGACCTATCCCAGAACGAGATCGTCGAGCTGAACAGCGAGATACTGAATGACCTTCCTGGTGACCTGATCTCTGTTAACCTGATGGGGAACAACATCGAGACCATCAAACGTCACGTGATCGAAAACGGACACCTTAAGATCCTCATCCTCTCCCACAATGGTCTTCGATACATCGAAGAGGGAGCCTTCGAACATACCAGGTTGACTGGACTATATCTGTCAGACAACGAATTGCACTGTCTCAAATTTAGCAGGACCCTTCCTTCGACTTTAACTGAACTTAGTCTGGGGTCTAACAAGCTGCACACTGTCCCGGAAGACGCGTTTGCTGGACTGTCGAACCTGCTCTACCTGAGTCTTAGGGAGAACAAGATCAAGAGGTTGAACAAGGATGCGTTCAGAGGACTGAGATCTCTCAGTGTTCTGGACATTACGAAGAACGAGTTGGAGGTTCTGGAACCAGGATCCTTCAGAAATTTGCACGCTTTGAATGTCCTGAATATCTATAGGAACTCCATTGGGTATCTGGATAGGGGAACTTTCGAGGGTCTCGCGTCGCTGAAGACACTGAATCTTGCTTGGAACAATATCAAGAACATTACGAGGTTTGCGTTTGCAGACTTGCCGATGACCTTGGATTACCTATACCTCGACTTCAACGAGATTGAATACTTGGAGTGTGGAAGTTTCGTGGGTGGGCCGAGGATTACGTTGTCTTTGGATGGAAACAGAATTCAGAAGGTGCCTAGAGGTGCGTTCGATATGCCGTTCCTGCAGAATCTTCATTTGCACAATAACTCCTTGAAGGCGATGGATGCGGATGGATACCTTCGAGTACCCTATTTGAAGAAATTGTGGCTCGGAAGCAATCAGATCGATGTGATTGAAAAAGGGGCTGCGAAGAATTTGGGGTATTTAAGTATTTTGGACATATCGAAGAATCCAATCAAGAAACTGGTTAATGGAGTGTTCTATGGTTTGCCGAAACATCGTGGACATTTCGTATATTTTGGGGAAAATGAAATTGAGGTTATTGAAGGGGGCGTTTTTGAGGAATATTAAGCAAAAGTATGGTACGAATTATTTTAAGTTTGTATCAGTGTTTTTATCATATTCTAACACTTAGGAATTCTCCTATTAAATCTAAATATTAACTTATTTAAATTGATTAATTTAATCAATATGTAATAATGAATTGTTCAGATTATATTTCAAACAGAAATATTGTAAAATTGTTTACCAAACAGTGGATCCACATTATATTCAACCTTATTTTTAAATTGTGAAACTTTTTTATGTTAGTCTATTTTCTTATTTTATACCCACCCATGTAAAATGATATAAAGTCTCGCAAAGAAATAAATGCAAACAAACTTTTAAACTAAATATGTAATTTTCCTTCAACTCAATCCTACCCCAACATTTCATTCATATACACAAAGGGTATACATAAAGCTTCAACAAACATTAAAAGTAGATCACTTTCGTCAAAGTCTTCGCAGTTCTCCTTTTTTTCGGACTCACTACAATCCCCTCCAAAATTCTCTATCAAAGCGACGACCCGATCAATCTCCTCCCAAATATAAAGCAAAAAACTTGTTTTCCATCCCGCACTCCATAAATACCTGGCCAAAAGATCCAAAAAACAACACCCATTCAATCCCTCCCCATAATCTTCCCAGAATACCGAAACTTCCGGAAATACCAGAAGCCCTCCGCCCAGAAATAACACTCGAAAACTCGAGCGAAGCGTCACGAGAGGGGACGCGCGCTCCGCCGCTCGCGCGACGACGAAATAGAAATCGTAAGTGGAGCACCGAAGATAAACGCCATACTCGGGCTGATAAACAACTGTCGCCCCTCTGCCCCTCGAAAAGAGATTATCTGCTGGCCAAACAAAGCGGACCAGTTCGTCGTATTTCCGTCAAGTTTCGCCACATTTCTTTGCATTTGGCCCAAAGAAAGACAATTTTTCATCAGAATTTGATCAATTGCTGGTTAACGAAAAGATGACCGATTTCGATTGAGTGTTGGTCACTTTGGCTGTAAATCGAATTAGGTCAGTTCACAACCATAAATGATCAAAATTCAAATAGAAAAGAATTCATAATCAAATCACGATCAATGATTTTTTACAATCAAAAAAAAATTAATGATTTTAGTCAAATTACCATTTACATCGAATCAATTTTCACGATCAGTTTGCAACCAATATAGATTAAAATGATAAAATTTTCGGGGCAATCTGCATCAATGATCACTTTCGTCACCATTGAACATTTTTCCACTCGGTCGTCCCCTCCGTCGAAAATCGCCCTATTTCAAAATCTCTGATAAACGCATCCGATGAAATCGGGCGGTCCGCTTGATATGGCGAACGCGGACTAATTATCCGGAGTCGCGCGTATCACGCCTTTCTCGCGAGAACGTCCCGTAAAGGACTACCGAGTCGGTGGGCGCCATATAAAACTGCGGCAGGTTTGTTTCCGCGGTCCAGTCTACACGCTGCTCGATCGGCCGGCGGCGACGCGGTGGCCTGCGAACGCGCACATGCCCGGATTGACAATTGGATAGGTGTACGTGACAAAAAAAAGAAAGAAAGGGGCAACGGAGAGGAGGAAGAGGAGCCGGGATTGAGGAGTTTGGAGCAGTGTTCCGCGATGCGCGCGACCACGACGATCGCCGTCCTCTTCGTCGCGGCGGCGGCCGTGCTGGCCAACTCGAACCTCGTGCCCGATAAAGGTACGGCGGAGTGCGATTCTGCGGATTGTACGGTTAAGGGCTGGTCTGCGGAGTGCGGAAGACGGGTTTTTCGCGCGGAAAAACGTTGGCTTGAAATAGAAATTTTAAATAGAATATTTGGTGTAATGACCCGACATTTCGCCATTTGGAAAAATTGGGTACAATAAAATGTGCACTGAGAAAATGAAATTAAATTCGCCATTTAAATAGTACAATTTTGACATTTCAAATAACAGCTGATTAATTACATGAAATTGTGGGGTAAAAATAGCATGAAAAGATGATAGATGACTAGTCTGACTGACAAGTTCAAAATTGTGTGAAATTTACTTCGTAATTAGGAAATAATTTTAATTCATAACGTTTGAAAGATGAGTTAACTTATCTTGTCATTTTGCAATTTTATTTTGTTGTATTTTCTAATAATTTATGTAACTTGAATAATTTTTCATTGCATCACTTGCATTGTGTTATGCGCTCAATTTAGTATGTGGTTGTTTATTTAAAATAGAAGAAAATAAACATGTTTTGTTTCACCATTTTAGATATTAACGTGTCATTATCTCAAATAGCTAACAGAACCACTTAAATAGCTACTGGTTAGTTTAGCACTAATTAGTTTTCTCAGTGCGGTTAAATCTGCCAAAAATGTGGTAAAATCAACAAAAACATAAACTATAATATTTAGTCGGTGGTATGTTAACCGAATATTGTAACTGAATCGACCAAGAAATTTGCTTACTAAATGAAGAATACGGTTGCTTTAATAAACGGTGAAGAATCTACGTTGATTCACGCGGAATATACTTGAATCAAAGAAAATATTCTAAATACTTTCAGGGAATGTATAAACTAATCTACTATAGTTAATATAAATGAAGCTCAAATTTATAGTGAGAGATATGGTGCGGTGAAATTTGATAGAATTGGAGCAAATACTACGCTTGCGAAATAGTATATTCAGTCCTTGACAATTCTTTCGTAAAAGTAAAAAGATTTCCATTCAACTTACGGACAAATGGAAAAATCCATTCATTCTGAAAAGATCTCTTACAATGAAGCAGACGATATTATCTGCACGTGAATGAAATAATTGGAACGTACAGTCTCTATTTGGAAAAAATATAGCAACTTCGAATAAGTTATCATTCCTATCTTGTTTGAAAATTGTCGAAATTATAAAAATAATGGTATAGTAATAACGAAATAACAAATATTACACGATAATTAATACAAATTTATCATAATCAAATAGGAAAAATTAAACAGATATTTCAGACGGAGTACGATACACAATATTATGACGATACACGGGATAGTAAAATTTGGTTTCGTTCTATGAAATTTTAATACAATTATTTTTCTTTGGGTTTTTTATAGTTTAAAATCTTAAAAAGAGTGTTTTTGAATGAAAGTAAGACTACGAATAAATGGAGAAGAAGTGGAAGATTGCGATATACATTATGCAATTCTTATGTGTTAATTTAGAAGTTTAGATTTTTTATCATAAGACATTTTAAGAAATTGAATTGAGAATGTGAGAACAAAGTATGAAAAGGAGAAACCATAGAGAAGAAAAAATGTTTACAAACATATAAAATATCAAACAAAAAATGTTGCATCGCAATATTAACTGTACGACTATCTTTCAAATTATACCCACTATACTTCAGTTAAGTATCTGAAATTTCATAATAACTTACTTCGCCCTTTATATTCTAAAAACCCGAAAAATTAATTATTTCATTCAAACTTAAAACCAATCGATAAGTTACATTCAGAAAAGGACTGAAATTACTTTCCCCGACCTACAGATCGTGAAATTAATCGGTATTCCCGATGCGTTACTCTAACGTTGCAGACTTGTCATCGGATTTCCAGCTGGCTGCGCAAGAAGATGAATTCGCCATCTCGGTCAAGCACATCCGACCGCGGAAGAAGTCGGCCCAGGATATTGAAACGCTCTTCGCGGTGGAGTACCCGAAGGCCAAGGTGAAAATCATCGTGCTGCTCGATCGATTTACCAGGAAGAGTAAGTTTTCGAAAAACAGAATTTTAAAAATTATCAGTTGCAAAATACTATTTTCATTTGCAAAAATATTTCACAATTTTTAAAATAATTTACATAAATTTTCAAGTAAAATAAATGATATATTAATTTTAACTACACATCTAATAAAAATTCATCTTAAAAAATGCTCATCTTAATCTTTACTACATTTATTTCTACACTGAGAAAAAAATTATATAAAAAATTACTAGAATTCCAGTAAAATGTATCTTATCATATATTAATCGTGACGCATCGTATTGTAAATAGTAAATTTAATTTAGTCAAATTTAATATATTATCTAGGAAAAGTTCTTGGAAATTCAGTTTGTCAAAATATAGTAACTTTGATTAGAATTTTCTTCTCGGTGTATCTTTTCTTTATTTTTCATTTCTAAAATAAATTATAATGTTTCAGTAATTTTCGAGTACGTCGAAGATAGCCATTCCCGACGCGAGCACATAGTGGTCGACAGCTTCAACGTGTTGGACTACATCAAGAGCTTCGTTCTGGTGGTCCAACAGAGGCAGCCGCACACGAAAATAGACTTGTACATAAACTGCGCGTATCAGGGCACCGTGTGGCACAACACGAAGAAAACCTTTAAAGAAATCGGCCGGGGTTCGGACAACGTCGAAGTGGTAAGTTCGACGGCGAATTTGGGTCGATCGGAATTAAAATCTCCAAGCGACGCCCAACGCGCAGTTGTTGACGATGCAATGGGAATCGACCTACATGGTTTCGCAGAACCTTACAATAGGAGGCGGTTTTATGAATGATCATGGTAATCGTGAGGATAAAGAACGAAAGATCTGAAAGAAGATCGAACTAAATCCGATATAGATGAATAGAACCATTTTGAATAGCTCTCAAAATATTTGGACCAATTAGCAAATAACAATGCTTTTTGAAGTGAAGATTTATATATCAAACTTCTTGAATGGAAATGAAAATTTTGAAACCTCCATTCAATTTAGATTAACACGTTAAGTTGTTTCGTGTTCGTAATCGAGATTCCCTAATATCCAATATTGGAAAGTTAGACAAATGTATACCAACTTTTGGTATACTTTTCGGAAAATTCGGAAATTTTCCTCCAATTCCGAATCCCAGCACGTGTAATATCTAATCTTTCACGAATTTCTACAAGAAATGGATCAGCCTCTTTTCGTATCTTACATGTTTTTCGATTTGAAAACACGCGACCGATGATTCCGATAACTGTATGAACGAGAGATAATCAGAGGGCCTAAGAATAATGCAAATAGCGATCACTTGTTAAGCAAACAAGATTAATGAATTTCGCCGACGTGAATAATCGTAACTTTGTGAATGGCCGTATCAAAACATAGCGGACATTTAAGTTATGTATTTGTGCTCCAGCCTTGCTGCGCTCGTAGGAAGTGACCTGTCTAAATATGGTCCGTCATAATTATAGGTGCTCATTTAACATACGCCTAATCATTGGAATTCGCGTTTCTCGCTCAATGCGATTCGAAATGTAGTCACGCGACAAAAACGGTTTTGATTCGTTTTCACTTGGTCATTGACTTCTTTCACGACAACTTTATCGTAAAAATCATATTAAAAATGATTTTGCACTTTTATGTAAAAAAATTGTATTTTCGCTTGTTTCAGTTCAAAGAGAAGAGGTTCCATACGACAATTTTACGAAATATTTACGAAATTCACGATATTTTGTCCAATGACAATTGCGGTCATTCAAATGCACATTCAAATGCACGTGGGTTATTGGAAGTTGAAGAATCTCACTTTCAAGGACTGAATTCCTCGAGCAAAAATCGAATCCGACGAAGGGGAGATATCCCGCAGATTGACGTCGAATCAACAAGTAAGTGACATTTTTCACCATTTTTGTTCATTTTGCCAATTTATATTCTTTCAATTTTTAAATAATTTAAAAATTAAATCTATTATGTTAAAATTAAAAAATTACAAAATCTATCATCTTTTAAAAATTAACAAAACATGTCATATTTTGAAAAATAAAAAAAGTTTTTTTAATTAAATTTTTTTGTAAATGTGCAAATAAATATTTGAACGTAAACTAAACTGCCCATTAATTTAAAGCAAATTCGATTGTGTCGTGTTGCATTGTAATGCCCTTTTCTTCCAGTCTGCGTTGGTGGCGAACTGCTGATAAAAACCTTGAACCGTCTTATCGAGGCCACAAATCTGATGTGGAAGGAGACTGAAATCAACGTACGTGTCATACCCATCGCGTATCTTTACCATCACCACTAATACCCATCCAAAGTCAACGTAACAATAACTTGAAATTACGACATTTCAGACACGAGAAACACGAAGGATACGAGAGCTTCTGGAAAATTGCGCAGCTTGCCACGAAGTGCCGAGTAAGACCCTATCAACAAAAATAAAATCAATTTCATTGTACAAAGACGACGATTATCATTAAATTTTTTATTTTTTACTTTCAGCTCCACCTCCTCCAAGAATCAGTTGCTCCTTCAACTCTCCTTGCTTCCCTGGGGCCCAGTGTCGAGACACACCAAATGGACCCGAATGTGGTAACTGTCCTAGAGGACATGTAGGAGATGGAAGGTATTGTCGACGAGTTCCCTCGTGTCATGACAGACCTTGTTTCCCGGGAGTAACCTGCCATAATACGGAGGAAGGCTATAGGTAAATACAATATCATGTCCTATACTTATCTCGTTTGAACTAATCTCTATATTGGACAAAAAAATGTACACGTGTAACCAGTCTACACTTATGATAAATCAACTTACACTTATACTAAGTCAGTTTATACTTATAAAATATGAATATCCATGACTTAAACGCTTTCTGAGATATAATCTCAGAGTTAGGAAAACGATGATTTTTCTCATAAGTGCTACACATTAATGTTCTTCCATTTTTCAGATGTGGATCATGTCCAACAGGATACGTCGGTAATGGCGAAAGATGCGAACGAAGACGTGGATGTGATCACAACTCCTGCCATCCAGGAGTTCAGTGTCATCCAATCGACGTCCCACCTTACTTCCGGTGCGGCGGATGCCCCGATGGTCTCACTGGAAACGGTACCACTTGTTATGACATCGACGAGTGCGACCTAGCCAATCCTTGCGATCCTCGAGTTCGCTGCGAAAACCTCTATCCGGGATATAGGTACTTGGACCAATATATAAAATTTTAATTACCTTATTTAATCAAGTGGAAATAATTAATATCTACACTTTGTGAAGGGAAAATGCACTAATTGTAAGTGCTTACTTTAGTAGAGCAGAACACTTCAGGACAATAAGTTTTTTTTCATTTAGTGCATAAGTGCATTTTCACTTAAAAGAATATGAATTTAATCTCATTGATAAGTGAAAGATGGAATCACTTATGGAATAAGTGAAATTTGCACTTATGGAATAAGTGAAATTTGCACTTATTCCAACTCAGCCTATTACAGTCTTATTACATTAAGATAAAATGCAAGAAAACCTAAATTAATGAAAATTCGGTGGATGTTTTTGTCCTTCCCATTAGTGCAACACTTATAACTAAATTTTGATGTTTTTTGTAGATGTGACCCCTGTCCTCCTGGATTTACCGGACCTTCTTCCGAAGGCAAGGGTCTGGAGTACGCAAGACGCCATCGTCAAATTTGCGTTGACATCGACGAGTGCAACGACGGTCGCAACGGAGGTTGCACCCAACATTCCCTCTGCGTGAACTCGGAGGTGAATTGTCCGTGATTACACGTTTCCCCAAGTGCGAACAAACGTACATAAAAATACACACAGACACACACAGACACAACTAAAAGCAATCTTTGTCCGTGAACGCACTCTCTCACCTCCACTATTACTCCTGTATAATATTCAAACAGTACGAATTATGCGTAATTATAACTTAATGCACGTGATATATACATTTATATATGATAAGTATATACTTGAATCACCTTCTATCTTCTCGTTATTACTCCCCGACATCTCAGACCCGTTTGACCGCGCGACCAATCGCGTTATGCCAACACGTAAAAGGAAGTGTCAAGGACTTTGTTCTTAGGGATCATTCAGTTGCGGTCCCTGCAAAAACGGTTATATCGGCAACCAAACGATCGGGTGCCGCCCCAATACTGGCATTTGTCCCGACATGATTACCGTTTGTGACGTCAACGCCGAGTGCATCTGCATCGATACCGATGCACAAATCTACACCTGCCGGGTAATTAAGAAATTTTTCCTCCTATCTCTGTCAGCCATCTTCTAACCCATCTTGAGACCGAGTAAGTACTATTTCCACTCAGTTTCCCTAAGAAGACCTGAGAAATCAGTTAATGCGACATTTTAAAACCTGCGTCCAGAAGGTAAGTGGTCTAAAATTTGTAGGATTTCCATGTCTAGGTGGAAGGTTTGGTGTAAGAGTAAAAGTGAGATGACCCAAAATGACCACCAGATAATGTCCAATTTGTTACTGTAGTGCCGCGTTGGATGGGCAGGAAATGGACTGGTGTGTGGTCGTGATTCCGACAGCGATGGTCATCCTGACAATAGTCTGCACTGTAGAGAACAAAGGTGTCGGGCGGATAATTGTATTCACACACCGAACAGTGGCCAGGAAGACGCTGACCAGGATGGTATGGGCGATGCTTGTGATGATGACGCGGATAACGATGGAGTTATGAACCTGTCGGACAATTGTCCTTTGGTATACAATCCGGCACAAGAGGATTCGGACAGAGATGGTCCTGACAAGCATGGAGATGCTTGTGATAATTGTCGGGCGGTGAACAATCCGGACCAGAGTGACATTGATAAGGATGGAATTGGAGATGCTTGTGACAATGACATGGATAATGATGGTGAGTAGGAGTTTGCAGGTTTTACAAAAAAATGTAAAAGACATGTAGACTCTGAGATGTCGAGATGTCTAGAACATACTGAAAGATTTTAGGCTGTGTTCAAGAAAACTGAATAATAAGATGTTGTTTTTGGTCGCCAGGTGTACCTAATCACTTAGACAACTGTCCTAAGAAGAGGAACGAGAAGCAGCAAGACTCTGATCGAGATGGCATTGGTGATCTGTGTGATAATTGTGTCCACGTGCACAATCCAGACCAGAAAGATAGGGATGGTGATGGAGTTGGAGATATGTGTGATACAAACAACGATAGGGATAAAGATGGCATCCAAGACGATGTAGACAACTGTCCAGATACACCGAACTCTGGTCAGACTGACTCAGATGGGGACGGAGTAGGAGATATGTGTGACGATGACAGTGATAATGATGGCGTGCCCAATCACAGGGACAATTGTATCTATGTTTATAATCCTGACCAGACTGATACTAACGGTAGGTATGCTGAAGAGCTTCGATGAACAATTCGAACTAAACGTTTTAGTAAGGACTCTGTTTTTAATTAATCTTGAATTTTTCAGATGATAATATCGGTGACGCCTGTTGGAATGACTATGACAACGATACAGTTATCAACATGCACGATAATTGCCCCAACGACAGTCGGGTTCACACCACCGACTTCCGAAACTATGAGACCATCGCTCTGGATCCAGAAGGCGAGGCTCAAACTGATCCTAAATGGATCATACATCACAATGGATCTGAGATCCTGCAAACTATGAACAGTGATCCTGGCATTGCAGTCGGTAGGTCAAACAAGGGAATCAAAGACATTCTTTCACATCCTCATTCACATCCTTTATCTTGATACCTCTTTTTCTTCTTCCTAAACTTCTAACAAATTTTCTATTGTCTTCAGGATTCGACAGCTTCAATGGAGTCGACTTCGAAGGCACCTTTTTCATTGGCAGCAACATCGACGACGACTACGTAGGCTTCGTCTTCTCCTACCAAAACACTCACAGGTTCTACACTGTGATGTGGAAGAAGAACACCCAGACGTACTGGCAGTCCTCACCGTTCCGGGCTGTGGCAGAGCCAGGCATCCAGCTGAAACTGGTCAATTCCGAGACTGGTCCTGGTCAGATGCTGAGGAACAGTCTTTGGCACACCGGTAATACCGATAACCAGGTAAAGGTCCTGTGGAAGGACCCGAGGAACGTGGGATGGAAAGAGAGGACTTCCTACAGGTGGCACCTGATACACAGACCGAGGATAGGTCTGATCAGGCTGTGGATCTACGAAGGTCCGCATCTGGTGGCTGACTCCAAGAACATCTTCGACTCTACGCTGAAAGGAGGAAGATTGGGTGTCTTCTGCTTCTCCCAAGAAATGATCATCTGGTCCAATCTGTGGTACATGTGTCGAGGTAAATTTTGGGAAATCAATGGTGGATATCTTATTGAGGATGGTGGGATGTATTTGTAGTTTTGGAATTGGATGATAAAACTATGTGAATTCGTTTTGCAGAGAGCGTTCCAGAAGAAGTCTACAGAGAGCTACCTCCGAACCTGCAAAAGCTCATCCACATCGACCATAACCGCGTGGGACTGCCATCTTACCAGTAGTGCAAATTTTGCCCACCTAATACCGAATGATTACGTTTAGTTTTTTACGAATGATGACAAATGATAATATATAAAGCGAGCTCACCCATCGATCTTCACGCATGAATTTCACCAGTGAAAGCGAACTGTCTAACACTGTTTTAACGACATTCTCAACCATCTCAAAATACTCCATGCATCGTCTACTTGTATTTATCCATTTAAATGCCATCTAGATCTTTTACTCCGAACCAAAAAATACATGTACATCCAAAAATCCAACGTCTTGATTAAAGGCGTATAAAGACCTTTTTTACTCTAATGTTTTCTGCACAGATGTCTTCAAACAAGACACTTATTTTTATAGTTTATTAGAGTTTCTGGGCGCCATGAGAACAAACTACCGATTTTTGTGATAACCGAAGCCACAGAGAGAATTAATTTTGTTTGTAACAATTGTGTTTAAATAAAATTACAAAAGAAGAAGTTTTTTAGAAGAAACTTTTTTAATTGTAGTTGGATTCGTATACCTGTGTTGTAATAAATTTAAATAATTATTTTTACAAATGTATGTTTCAACGATAAGACTTCGATCAGTCTGAATTGGGAAAATTGCAGATCCATCGTTATATGTGCAACAAATGTTAATGTTGTTAGCATCCATCCCTAGATTTATTCTTAACCATTAAGTAGATAATTCCTAGATTGTCAAAACTATAAACATATAGTGAGACAATATGTTTAGATTATGCATCAACATTTTATTTTCTACTCGTTTAAGAAATGTTATTTTGAAATATGTTAGAAGTCATAGACACTTTTACCATACCATATAGTAAGTATCATATTTAAATATATTACTTTGCTTTTGATGGACGTTTATCGTACACTGAGAAAACTAAGTGGTAAGAATCACCGCTTAAGTGGTAAAATTTACCATTTCAAGTGGTAAAGCTTTACTATTTGAAATATATTTCATTTACTTAAAATATATTTCATTTACAGTGTTAATGAACAATTTTTACTAAAAAATTCTAGCAATGTATCTGGAATGGTATTAAGTTCAGATAACTTGATTGGAATCATAAATATCATATTAGGAAATGTAATTTGATAACCATAACCGTAAACTTTTATAGTGCTAAATTATAGTTTTAGATGGTTTGAATTTACTTCACAATTAATTTGTTTAATTAAATACTCATTAACATTAACCCATTTTTATAAGCACCAACTAATAAAATGTTAATAAATATATCATTTAATTTTACCACTCCAAGTGGTAAGATTTTACCACTGAAATGGTGATTTCTTACCACTTAGTTTTCTCAGTGTAAAGGACCCCACACAAAGTGTAGAAAAAAGTGGTCCTCGTCCAATTAGCTGAATAATTGGTGAAATATTCTTCAAATCATTCAGATTAATTAATCAGTAGTCAAGATATGAACCTATGAATGCATTTTTCTTAAAAAATTAATACAGATTTTTGCCGAAAAATGAACAAAATATCGCAAAAAAGAACTTTTTTATTTTAAACTGCAATTCAGGACAATTAATTTTTTAGCAAAACACGTGTGATATGCCCAAAGTTGTTGGAGACGGGAAATTTCCGCGCGAATTTTTAGCGGATTTTCATTTAATTACCTCCAAAATGTTCGGGCACGGATAAAGAATAAATCTGCCACACGGAATTTTGATGTCGCGTATCATTTATCAGCAAAAACAAATATTTGCAGGAACGTCAAAAATGGTCTAAATCGTGCTTTGTTGCTGTTTTTCTTTACATTTATAAGAAATTTGATATTTTAATACTCTAGATTCCGTCCGACAGGTTCGTTCTCCATTTGGTACCGAACATATTGCACTAATTAAGTCGAAATCGAGTAAAAATACACTGAGAAAATGTTTAGTAATGATAACTGACTATTCGGTTGAGTTTGTGGACAACCAACTGAATAGTTATGCTAACCGAAAGGGGTGGTTATTATATCCGAACCACAAATTCGATAACCGATGTTTTCGGTTGGCTTAATGAAAAACACGCCGTAAAATCGACATACATTTTCGGTTACAATAACTGAATTGAAAATATAGTCGTGGTAACGGAAAATTCGGTTCTTTAAACGAATAATTTCGGTTTTCGTAACAAAATGATGTAACCCGTTATGATATCAACTTCAAAGAGCTCCCGACACCAGGAGCTCTTTGAAGTCGAGAAATTATCGGAAAAAAAATTTTCCCTCACTCCGGGCGGGAATACCCACATTCCCGCTCCGTCATAAGGGAAAATATCGTACACACTACGGGGGGAATTTCGATTTCTCACTCGTTCCTTCCAGAACTCGGCTTCGCCTCGTTCCGGAACTTCACTCGTTTCGAAATACGAAATTCCCTCCCTAGTGGTGTAATGTACTGTAAGGTCACCCTAATGCAATATATCTATTTCGTGCATAAAAGTACATTATTTCAGGGTTATTTTATTTTACCCAATTTTATGTAAAAATTGTCGGAGTAATGATTCAGAATATTTATAACTAGCAATTAAAAAAACAAAACTTGTGGCAAGAAAGGTTTACTTGTTTAAAAGATCCAAGCTTACTAATCAATCTAGCAGAAAAACCAGATTTTGATTACGAAATCAAAATCTGTATTCGACAGAATCATCCTCAACATTTCTGAGGATTGCATTACATTTTCCACAAACAACTGTCGAGTTTTCTTAGAAAATTTCTGTTGATCTGTAATGTGGCAATTTTCCTCACGTTACCCCAATATCTCTAAAAAAATAGTGTAGTTTTTCGGCAGTATTATAGCCAAATTTGAATCTAACCAATAATTCAATTTTATGTTTTTAGATTTCCAGAAGCAACGCGTGAAAACGAAATCTTGTTCGATTTTGAGACAGTACATGCACAAAGTGCGACTGGGGTAACATTATCCCAGTGTGTGCTTTATGATGGGAGTTGAGGAGTGTGCCTTATCGTGTGATTACAATCCGAGCCGAAGGCGAGGTTTGTAATCTGACGAGGAATAGATTTTCCGTCATCGCCCATGGTGCAATAGTACCACTAGGGAGGGAATTTCGGATTTCTTCACGAGTGCACTTGCCCATGTAGAAAAATTGACGGTCAGCCAACCGTAACAGTAGAACCAATTTTGGCCCCATGTTGGTTGCCGGGATCGTCTCAATATCGATACGCTGATCTCTGCAATGTTTTCGTAGAGATCAGCGTTGGCCCACGGTCAGTGCCGTTGGTTAGCCTACCGAAAATGTCATCGGTGGG
>JABFPB010001075.1:0-28167 GCA_022817645.1 Ceratoteleas bidentatus | reverse complement strand
AATAAATCTTTGTAATTATACAAATATTTCTCTTGGCACCCCAAATTTACGGCCCTTCACTATGCAAATACCTTAAGGAGATTCAGATAGGATCTATTTCATGGTTTTGCTTTTAAATAATTTGTTGAAAACAAACAGAAGACTCTAAATTATACTAAATCCCAACCACAAAATGTCTAGACAAATATTTTTTTAATTTTGAAACATCCTTAAAGTAAATTAGCCTTCATTCCTTTACCGATTTAGTCCTTTTATGCTAAAAATGCGGTTTTCAAGAAAACCCCATAACTTCTTACAAGTCAATTACCAGACTAGTGACAATTGAATTATGACCAAACTCGTTATTTCCCGACTTTCCAGTGGTTAACATTCCCAGTAATGTCGTCCCTGCAGCTGGATTTAACGAATACTATTGAAAATAAGGAGAGCCATTTTGCCGATAAATTCAATTTGGTGTCTGATGTCTTCATAACTCAGTCGAACTCTTTTGTTTAAGCGAAATAATTGCCACGTTGCCGGCGTCGCACATTGTTTCAAGACAAATTTCAATCGGGAACCGCAAATTGGTTCTCCCCGTTCGCATATAAATTCACGCGATAGATGTGACACCCACACGTCGTTCCCATGGAAATAAGTGCAATGATTCACGGTGCCGCGAAAATTGGCAAGTAGGCTCGGGTATCGGCGACTTCGATGGTAAGGCCTTGGCGACCGCGCAAAAATAATGGCGCGTACGGTTTAATCTATCGCGATTCCATTGAATGCATGCCCGGAGCGTGTAAGCCGTCATCCAATTTTCGATTTCAATTTTAGAACATTGAACATTGTACGAGTCGAGGTTGAAGGTTCAATTAAGGTAGTCCCTCTATGAAGGGCCGTATATTTAGGGTGCCAAGAGAAAATATGATATTAATTTAATTATTTATCATATTTGTAATTTTATTTATCATATTTTTAATTTTATTATTTCTTCATAGTATTAGTGCGATTGTTTCTTAGTATAATACATATTTTCTATTAATTGAATACGAAAACGAAAAGAGACTTTTTTTTGTCAATTGTTGGTTCTTCGTGTATTTTGGATTTTTAATAATTTATGTATTCATTGCCACGATTTATAGTACATTTTGATTGTTTTGTTCGCATTGCGTTCTTGTTTTTCAAAAGTTATAAACAATTCATTTCAATTGTTCATTATTTATTAATAATAACTTACCAAAAAATGAGAATTAAAAAAAACATTAAAATTGGGTTCTTAGAGTATTGACATTTAATTTGCCAAATAATTCATCTGCGCAGAATTCGAGATATTCAATGTTAAAGCTTCATTAAAACACACAAATACTATCCTGGAATATATCATTTTTCAGCAATTTTAGCATCTAATATTTCGGTTTCTAAACAGACGAAATGCTTGGCAATTTGGCCAATCAAATAGTAGCCTCGAAATAAACCAGATTTAAAGTTTCATAAAATTCTCATTATTTTAACTTAATAAGGGAACTACCTTAAAAGTCACCTGTTGGAATGTGATAAATCTGTTGATCTAAAACCCAGCAGTTAACGATTTAAGTAATAATTAAACTTATTGATTACGAAAGACCGAAGTAAGATATTACAAAATGGTTTAAGGTTGAAATTGTTCAAATTACTGTGTATGGAAGGAAAAATCGTTTGGTTTGAATACCCACAGGGCTACTTTTTGAAGATTTTGAAAAACGTAAATTTATAGTAAGTTTTTAAAATAAAAAAAATGGAAATTTCACTTTTGGTTTAAAGCATACAAACTTAATAGTGTTTAGGGTATTGAAATAGTCCTCATTTGTCGAAATGAGGTTCCTAAATTTATATAAATAAATTTATATTTTTTTAAACAAAATTTGAATTTTGTAAAATGTACCAAACTTGATCGTGATAATACCCAAATCGAAAGATTTCTTACCGTCTAAAACCGTAGTATAATCAGTTTTCGAAAAAAATCGTTTACCACATTTCTGCCGAAATTTCCATCTTTAGCAACATTAAAACAATTTTATTCAAACTCCAATTTTAAAAAATATCAAATATTAGCTAAAATAAGTGAGCAAACTTTCTTCCTTTTTCTTTCCTACCTTCAAAACCTCGAAATTCACCTTCGCAAATCAATTACCCCAACATTTATACAACTCTAAACACGCCCCAAAATACTTTTTCGGCCCAGAGGTGTCCCCATAAGAAATTTAATATTTATTCAACGATACCTCATGAATGAACGCGTCGCGACCTCTCGATGATCGCATGATTAATTACCGTTTCAAAATCGCGAAAGTCGATTAAGGCGTCGACAAAAAATCGCAGTCCCTCCACAAAAAAGCGCGTCCGAAATGAGTTGCACTCCTCGCGGCCTAATATTGCGATTGCCAAACGGGCCGTACATTTTCTCGTCGCGTAAAAAAATGTGTTTCAGCTAATAATGTCACTCGAGTCGCAATTATTCATTCCGCCGTCACTTTTTCGGGCCGTTTTTGCCCGCGCAAGGACACTCCCGAAATTCGTCCGAGCGATTCGCGGCACGTGACTTTTGCCACTGCAAAAACAATTTTAGTGACTTTTGATGAGTTTGCGCCGAATGATAGGCAAACCGCTAAAACAAGTGTCTTAATTTCAGACACTTTTTGTAGACATTTTTAAGACGTCTTACAAAAGTGTCTTAAAATAAGACATATTACGTCTTAATTTCATATTATGTCTTAATTTCAGACACTTTTTGTAGACATTTTTAAGACGTCTTACAAAAGTGTCTTAAAATAAGACATATTTCATCTTAATTTAAGACATTTTTCACGAATTAAGTCGCTTTTTCGTGTGTCTTAATGCCTGTTTTTTACCGTGAACGCGACAAGAAAAAAATTGTTCTCGAGGAACTCACCGTCCATCCTCCTTCGGCGGTTTCCTGCTCGCAGAAGACCTTGAGGAACCAGTAGGTGGTACCGCGGATTTGAAGGTAATAGACGCCGCTGTCCCGCATGCCGGCATTCAGCAAGTCCACGCAGGAATAGCCCTGAAAACAAGAGTCATCATTGCTGATTGAAAAAGTGCATTCTGCGGTCGGATCGCGCGGTTGCATTTGAATCGGGCAGTTTTTGCGATTGATTGCCTGATAACTCTGCGAAGGTGAATATTGATGTTTATTATGAAATGTTGGCGAGGTAACACTAGAATATGGTCACAATGTCAGTAGGATATAAATATAAATTGAATTATAATAATAAAATATAATAAATAACAAAATAATAATAAAAATAACAAAGTAATAATTTTATTAATTACTGTTTTTTTATTATTTTTTTTATTATTTTTATTATTTATTTTATATTACAATAATAAAATATAATAAACAAAAAATAATAATAAAAATAACAAAATAATAATTGTATTATTTATTATTTTATATCATTGTTTATTATTTTTTAAATTATTTTTAGTATTTATTTTATGTAATAACAATAACATAAAATAATAATAAATAGTAAAAGTAAAAATAAAAAATTAAAATTAAATACTTAGGCAAAAATGTAAAATCCTTCTTTGAGTTTTACAATTCAGATAATTGAAATGAAGTAAAACAATTCCATAATAATATGAAATAAAAATAAAGCTTCCAAAATTATTGCATTTCATTTCTAAAAAAGACTCAAAATTACACCATTACATTTCAATCAAAAATAATTTTGTTACAATATTTCATCTACAGCTATTAATTATTTAAATTAATGTATGCACAAAAAATAAAAATAAAAATATGTGTCAGTTTTGGATGTTTTAATGTATGTCATGGCTTAGTATCCATAATTGATGGTAATGAATCTTGTAAAATATTTAACGTTTTTTATATCATAACTCAACTTAAAAATAACCTTCTTTCATCGTTATTACTCTTATAAAAGTAATAATCTGCTGCTTTGTCCAAAAGTTTGTGTTTACAGCGAACGTAATATGATCAAAATTTCTACAGATTTTCACACAAAGATATGGAGCATTGTAATCAAAGATAAAATTATTTGATAAACACAGGAATGAGGAAGAGAAGTTTTAGAATGACTGGTTTCAAACTCCTCCAAAGAGAGAAATCCATTCCAGTCACTATGATCGAAACGTGCGCCATAGTAGTATTATTCCGACTGCAATTGGAAACTGTAATTGTTTCATTACATGACACCTTATACAATTAATAACCGCAACATTATTATCAATCCTGCCAAATAATTGAAAACGCGATAACTGGAGAATTTTTTGTAAAGAAGGAATTATAAATGCTATTTAATTGTTTTATCTTCTCATCGTAATTATTTCCCTGACTATTCATTTAGTTGAAAGTAAACTATTCATTCGCCAAACTGCGAGACATAAATTCCTGAATAATTTGCTGAATACATAATTAAAATTGTAGCACGCGTGACACGTAAGGTGCGAATACAAGTATATCTAGGGAAAAGACTCAGCAATTTAAGAGACAACTTATTCATACGCGAACGTGCCAAATATGTTATTTTAATTAAGTGCATAATGTATGCGATTTACCTACGATATGAACAAACAGAAAGAAAGCTATTTCACAGAGAAATTCGATTTCGCGAAAAGTCGATCTTGCATTTACGTCAATCATTTTTAAATCCATATTTTCAGCCCGGTTTTTTGCGTGTCCGGGAAAAATATAATTTGTCGCAATTTCTCTTGCGCTAAAAACGAAAAACTACTTCTGGATGATAAATAAATTATTTCTGCAATTTAAATAAGTAATTTAATATAGTCTCGAATTTGAATAAACTGTCCTCCGAGGGCAGCGTTTTTCGTGGTAAAGAGTGCGAAAGTCCCGTCTCTTTCACTTTTATGATCGATAATTATGATCATTATCATATAAAGTGGTTACCGACCGCAGTGTCATCATATAAACCGACGTACCCGAGACAATTAAAGTCAAAATAGTAGTGCAATTACACACCTTCCACTTTAAATTGAATCCTACCCATGAACGTTTTAATCAATATCGCTTTACAAAATTTCGTCCCAACAAATTACAACCGACAAAATCGTTCAGCTTTATTTGCCTCTCAAGTAATTTGTACATAACCACTTCCCCTTAAATCGGACTTTTTCCGAAGGGAATTTCTCAATTTTAGCATTTCCCATGATTCCATTTCCTATCTCAAATGCATTCCATCGAATTCTTGCGAAACCGATTTCCTAACCAGTTAAAATTATTCCTAACGCATTAATATTTCGTAAAAAGGCGCTTCAAAACCACCGAAATCTTGTTCGCTCTCACACTTAATTGGCCCGAAAAGTTCACTCGTGCGAGCGAATTTCCGATTCGAAATCGGCGCGCGAACCGCGCTGATTCATGCAGCTTTAATTGGTATCCCTAATGAAATAATTATCGCGAAATAATTGACACACATGCGCGACGGCGACTGGTTGCTAAAGTGTAGCAACCCGTAACAAAGTCGATTTTTTCAGCAATTACTGTGGCGCAACAAGCGGTATCCTTGGCTGCTGATATAATGTGCGCTATAAGCCACGAGTTCGCTTCAAAATCCCCCTGTTTGAGCTCGTAATTATTCGCGCTGGACGCATCCGCCAAGTGCACTGAGAAAAATGTTTCTTGAAATATTACTGAAATTCCGACATATATTACTGTATTGAATAGTAGATAAATCTATTGAGTCTGTCAAAATTCATCGATAATTACAGAAATATTAAAAAAAAAGAAACAAATTTCATTTCTGAACAGTAAAAATTGTGTTTTTGCTTATATGTCAATGGTCATATAAAGACCAGTACCTTCTCTTATAACATTTCATTTTTCGGTTTGAAAAAATGTGATATAAACTCAAAACTGCAAGTAAACCTGTAAAGTTCAGTTCCAGCACAAAAAGGATTAAATGTTTATTACCAAATTTACATTAATACTTGCGTTTGAACAGTAAAAATTGTATTTGTGCTTATATGTCAATGATCATATAAAGACCAGTACCTTCTCTAATAACATTTTATTTTTCTATTTGAAAAAATGTGATATAAGAAACTCAAAACTTGAAGTAAACCTGTAAAGATTAGTTCCAACACAAAAAGGATTAAATGTTTATTACCAAATTTATATTAATACTTGTGTTTGAAGAGTAAAAATTGTATTTGTGCTTATATGTCAATGATCATATAAAGACCAGTACCTTCTCTTATAACATTTTATTTTTCTATTTGAAAATAAAATCAAACGTAAAATTAAACATTGAAAGGATTAAACGTTTATTACGAAAGTTACCGCTACAATAACAAAAAAACGAAATGTTTAAACAAAAGTAATAGATAATAATTAAAAATATAAATAATTTCTCATTGTATGATACAAAAAATTGTGTCCCGCGAGGCATGTGTCGGACAGGCGATTAATGTTCCCGATTTGCACCTTGAACTATTCTGATTTCGGCGTTTTGTGGTTTTATTGGTATTTTGTATGTATAATTAGCGTTGGATTAACATATAATGTCGAATGTGAGAACACGCGTAGTCCCCTTTAACGACGCAGGCGATCGTAAATTCATCGCAACGATTTTGTTGCAGCGATAGATTTTGTAATGGGCGAATCATTAATGAGACGAAATTGAGGGCTTAATAAGGTGAAATTTCGTTTTATTGATCCCGGCGATTGGTACATAGATCGTTAGGAGTTGTTGCAAGTTAGTTTTCTTATCGATTTTTTTGTTCGCGATTGAACCGAAATGTTTTAAAATGTCGACAAAGGTTGTGTGTTTAGTAGTTAGTGCATCTTTATTTGGAAAGTCGGATTAGAATTGCAAATTAACGGGAAATTTTCAGTACTTCCTCGTAAAAAATGCAAAGCAGATTGAAGCTGAACTTTAATCTTTAAAAGAACCGAAAGAAAAGAGAGTTTAACGCGCGGGTTGTATACATTGTTGAACAGTGTTTGGCATACGGTTTCGAAATAATGGTTTTCTACGGCGAGGAAAACAGATTGTTAAAGACTTCAAGTAGAAGTAATTCTTTTCTTCAATATACACAAAACCAATTTTATTTTTAGAGCAAAGTCTTAATTTCACGTTCAGTTACAACAGAAATAGGAAATTGGAAATATAATGGAAAAATTTGAATAAACAAAAAATCTAAAATACAAAGTCGTTTTTGTTTCGACGAATTTTCCATTCTTCGGTAAATCTTCGCATGTTTCTCAAGCCATTTAAATCAAAAGAATCAATTTTATAATTTCATTTCTGTCTTAATTAATCATCGATATCATCCTTAAGTGCGTCATAAAATAATGTTACGCATGTTCATTTTGCATAATTTTCAGATTTTAACGCACTCCGTTGTAACAGCGAAGATTTTGATACGTTCGAGTCTGACGCAACGTTGTTTAGATACGGAAACAAAATGCAAATGAAATTATCTGTAAGTCGAATGGTCGACATACTTTCAAGCCTCCTGCAGGTATTGCATTAAATGAACTCAGTTAAACGAAATAAATCTAATTACGCCTGGCAATGGACGACTTTTCATACCTGAGATTCTACGATTAAACAATTACACCGAGCATATCAGATGCTGGAAAATGGTTCACTAACAGTGCAACTAAGCAGGTACTTAAGAAGCCATGTATATGTCTCCTTTTATTTCTAGATAATCTAACATTATCTTTAGTTCCTTCGCAAACCAGCGGAGTTTGCGTTCTGTCCACGCATTGAACTCTCCTACGAAATTTCGCAAAACTGAACTTCTGCCACCGCTATCCAATCAAATCCAACAATTTCGAAAAAAAATTTCTTCACTCCTACCTTCTAACTCTGCCCTACTGAAAAAAAAATTTATATATAATTTTTTATATAAAAAATTACATAAAATTGTATTTCTCAATTTGGCCTCTAAGAAATTATATAAAATCTTGTATAATATTTTACATAATATTATTTACAATTTCTTACAATAATTGTCAAGATATAAGATTTTACCTGAGATTTTACATGAGATTTTACATAATTTCTTAGAGGCCAAATTGAGACATAAAATTTTATATAAAATCTTACATAAGATTTTTTAAGCAGGTTATTTTGGAGTGGAATGTTTTGAGAAAATATGTTTGGAAAAGATAAATAAAAATGGGGTGTTGTGTATTTTTGGGAATATAAATAGTGATGGGTGACTCCATGGAGGTTCTGTTTTTTAATTTTATATATAGAGAAAGACAATTTGAGAAAATGAGGGGGAAGTTTCTATTTTTTATTAACATTTTTTTGGGTAAAAATGGTAAATTTTCATTTTCGAGAGTCGCAGAAAATTAACATATAAATAATATATTTGAGTACAAAATTTACATGTCGTTTTCGAGGTAAAAAAACGCCTTGTAAATTTTAGCAAAACTGGTTGGTTGAACTGAAATTCGGCTTGTGGTATTTAATTCTCCAAAAACTCAAGGATCGAACTGTTCTCTTTTAATTAGTTCCCCTAATAGCGCAGAATATTTTCCAAATATTTGAAGAAAATGTGTAGTAAATACCCAACCAATGAACCAAATATTGAGTTCACTGAAATTGGGCAATAATTGTACAAAAATGGGGTAATATTGCCCAATAATTGGACAATACTGGACGGCCTTAGGCAATTGTTGGTCAATTTTCGTACAACGGGGGTATTAACTGGGTATATAATGTCACATTTTTTACCGTTAGAAAATATTTTGTACACATTTTTAAATATTTATAAATATGTTCTCAATAACTTATGAACACATATAGAAAATATTTCTAATTATTTAGTAAATATATTAAAATATTTAGTAATAGTGTCTATTCGCACTAAAGAGCGTCTGAGAGTGTCCGTTTTGGCAAAAGCGAGTCCAACTCGTGCGTGTTAGTTTTGTTATTTTTTAACTCGCTGCACTGTGTGCCAATTAAATTTGCACAACAAAAGCCTGTTTTGGCAAAAGCGATACCAACACGTATGTACGTTAGGTTTGTTAGTGTTTTTAACTCGCTAGATTTTGTGAAAATTGCTTTTAGGAAAAAACGTGTTTTGGCAAAAGCGAGATGAACTCGGGTGTGTTAGTTTTGTTATTTTGACTCGTCAACACTGACTGAGGGTTCGAACGCAGTAGCGAATCCTGACGAGTCAGTGAGGTTATTCGTGACTCGCCGGGAGCTAAATGCGATGTGTTTTATTTGTTATTTACAGTCGTTTCGGGAAGGAAAAGAAAAACTGTTGAAAGTTAAATATGTTATTGTGGTTGGATGAGAATGAGACTGGGTCTGGGAAGGCGTGGAATTAAAAAAGTCGGAATGGAGTTGCGGAGATTGCGTGAAGGCGTTTATGAGAAATGGAAGTGTAACTGGAACCATTTTTCCATTGAATACGTCAAACTAATTTATAAGAATAACGATTGCAGGTATGTTTATTTCACTTTCTAATATGTTTATTTACACTTCGAAATGTATTATACATTGTGTGATACAAGAATCAATTATTCATGCCTATGTAATGTCAAATAATTAAAAATAAAGGTTAAAATAGTTTCAGATATTTCCTAAAAATATTCAAAAAGTAAATGCAGAAGTTCCATAAGTATATTCATCAAGAATTTTATGACTAGGTAAAATAAAAAAAATCTTGAAACTAGTTTTACAAATAAATGGAAGCCCCATTTTTATGAGACGATGTTTATGATACATTTTTTTTAATGAAAATACATTTTCAACATTTTACAGTAAATTCACTTTAAAAGGAAAATGTTTGTAAATTATAGCCAACTTTTAGTTTCACTTAAACGTAACCGTAACTAATCTCGATGTGGGCATTGGATTACAAGAATGGCTTCGTTATTGCAAAAAGCATCGGATGATCAAAACATGAGTTTGTTGTAAAGTGAAACTCAATCCAAATGCAGTATCCGTTTATTTCGAAAAATTAAAATTTCGAGTATACAGTGTCACCTGTAGTTAAACAATTGATCAGTCCGAAAATGAGACCATTTTCGATCAAGTTTTATTGTTTTTGGTTATAAACTGATCAAATCACATTTTGGTTGATTTCTAATTTAATTAAATCACAATCGATTTACAAAAAATGACAAAAACTTGATTGGAAACTTTCTTGTTTTTGAGTTCAATTTTTTTAAGAATATTTCACATTTTGTCAAATTGCGATGTGATCTATAAATGTTTTTATTTGCAATTCTCTTTTTCATCACATTTTTGCATATATCGTGTTACTGTTATTAAACGCGTTAATCACATTGCCACGTGCGCCTGTTTGAAGATCAAATGTATCCATTTTTTCTGCTTAATGGATTTATGTAATAAATACAATATTGCGTTATTATTCGTTATTAAAAACTTTATATTACAATTTCGTTTTATAACTTTATACAACCTGTCGATACACTGTCCAATTAGTATAATTAAGTAAAATAATTCGCGATGCCAAAGTAAAAAATAACTGGGAAATATTTTCTTTCGAATGAACTTACAACTGAAACATTTTTTTATTATATTATTTAATTAAAAGATTTTCAGATCAAAAATAAAATAATCTGGACAGTTGTAAGAAATAACATTAAACTTGTTAAAAAAAAGAACATAAGTAAAATAATATTTTGAAAGTAACAGAACGGTTTGAATGTGATTTCAAGCGAATGACATTATGGTTAGTGTATTTACAATAATATTTATAAACACACTTCAAATATTAATTGAATGTTTAGAAACTCGTAACATTTTCTCGTATTTTTTTCTGTGAAGTTAATACTATCTATATTTAACTTTACACGTCTATGTTAATTTGTTTGAATTTTGAATTTTTCCCAAACACTTTTTGTTATTGCACAATTCCTAATTGCGACTATATTAAAATATGTAAAATTGATAAAATTGAATTATAATGATGGTAATTATTATAAATATTTAATTATTATTAATTAATGTTAAATTAATACATTATTTAAATAAATTTGTATTAATTAATTTTATTTAATATAATTAAATAAAATTTAATTAAAATTGTTAAAATTTTAAATTTGTGTTTAAAATTGTTAAAATTGATTCCAGTTACATGAAACTGTTTCCAGTTTCATATTATTGGAAAATAGTTGATATTGAGAATTAATGGTAAATAAATGAATTAATGCATGTCTAAATCACGTGATTTTCTTTAACCCTTCATCCTTACTCATAAATAAGTCCTTACGCAATTCCTACCGGGTTCCCACTAATTATACTCACCGTAAAACAAAACGGTATATTAATCGGCGCCGCGTTAATTTACCGGCCCGATTCCGCCAGCGGTGCGTCGTCGAAAAATTCCAGCGTGCATTTTGAAATGACATTTTTTTCATTTGAATAACCCGACCGCGTAGCTCGATGGATGTGATTCATGGAGAAAATTGAGTTGTGCAAGGGAAATTCGTATTAACGGTGATTTTGTTAATTTTGATTGTAATTAAATTCTTTTAATAAAATTATAAATTATAGATAATTATATATAACAAAATTATAATTATAATTAATATAATTATAATGATATATAATTATATATAATTATATATAATAAAATTTTAATTATAATTAATACAATTATAAATTTAGACACATAAAAGCTGCCAAAGATATTTTTTGTACGATTACACTGATAACGTAAAATTTACTTAAAATTATGTAATTGGGCGATGTTCAATCTAAATAAATAAAATTGACTATACAATTATTGTTAGACATCAGTTTATCTGTACAAATTTACTTAAGTCAGTCAAACTCAAAAAATCACCTTCCTACGTTACAAAAGGTCACATTTATAAATAGAACTGTCTTCGATCTGATTGCTTGATTAGCTCGGCAAATTAATTTCTCGACTGGGTGCTTGTAATCTTTCTGACAATATTGCCGTGCGATAAGTGGCCGAACACAACAATCGTCGTCGCATCGACGGCGAATCCGCGTTTGCATTCGACGGCATTTTTCCGCCTCTACGTAAACCGCAGTAAAGCTGCAACGTCTGACAACGTCTTTATCAACAAACAATCGACGGAATAAGAACGTTTACTGCTTGGTACACATCGCGAGAAAAAGAGTGCTTCTGTTCATTCAAACGCGACTTCTGGTAAACGCATTTTAAGGGGGAATTCGTGTCACCTATTTTGAGGTGTTTTTCAACATTTTTTCCGGAACTTTTTAAAAAGGGTATTAAAAGGGTATTAAAAGAGGTTTACGACCATATTTTTATTTTTCAAATAAAGTCACATTTTTATTTCGAAAAATGGTGTCAAACACGACAATTTTTATGGGAAACCTGTGGATGGAATGTCGCTTTGATCAAACTAGGAGTAAAAATAAATGTTAAGTTTTTTTAGAGGAAAATGTGTCTGATGTCAGTCATTAGTACAGACATTTTTTTGTCTTTATTTTTTTTATAAATATCTTTTAGACAATCTGATTATTTCAACTCAGTGGTTTTAAAGTTGAGGCAAAACAATTTGTGAAATTTCAGGTTCGCGAGAGTATACCGTACTTAAAATGTAGATTAACCTTCATCGGGAAACGTCTGTTGCAAAACGCCAGAGACAGTTCCGTAGTTCGACTTTGTAAGGCAGAAATGAGGGAAATTTTCGCGATATTGGAATAGGAGTTTAACAAGGTGAAACAAAAGTAAATGTAATTTTTGTTTCGCCGGAGAAATATCGGATGGAAATGGACGGCAGTTACAGTCTGAAAATTGCTTTCAACCTTGGCGGTACCGGCAAGGCTGTTTCCGACGATTTATGCACTCGCGGCGTTTTCTTTCGATTTGTCTAAACGGATAAATAAACGCCCGTCGTTGAAATTAATTGTAGACTTTTAGAAAAAGCACAATTAATGGTATATTGTGCAATCAGAGAGAACATTTTTCTAACAGCTCTTGTTGCATTTTTAGACAAATTCTAAATGTGAGAATTTAATTTGAAGATATTCATGGCTTTTGATGTTATTTATGATTTTATGTATTAATAAGTATTAACGAGTTTAGGAGTATATATTAACGAGTTTAGGAGTGAAAAATCATTTGATTTGAGTATAGACACGGCTATGTTTGGAGTATTTTGACAAAATTGACCATTTTCGAAAATTTCCAATATTTTGAAAAATGTTGCAACTTTTTATAACACCATCAAGTTTGTACTCAAATTGAAGGATTTCTGATTTCAGACACAGTTTCGGGGACCAAAAAGTAAAAAACCATCATTTTGACAAATCTGAATAAAATAGCGAACACAGCCATTTTTTCAAGGAAAAAAAACTTCTCTGTGAAATCAAACCAAATTGTTTCCTCGTTCCAAACTCAAATTAGCTTCTTGCGAACGTCTTAATTCCGGACTCTGATAATAATATTATATACATTGCACTTTATGTTCAAAGAAGTTACAATTGACACATGCAGAACCACAGATGGTCCCATATAATCGAATAAATATGTACCAGAATATATTGCGATCATTCGTATAATTGCACCAGGTATCGATCGAAATCGCGGAAATAACGTGGTGTGATTTAGGCTGAACGAGGTACCGGCGCGTTATTAAACCGCGGCAGTAACTGGTTATTTCCTCAAAACGAAAGTCAGATAAGGGTTTTACGGAAAAATGGTACGTCGACGGGACCGCGGCGCTTCAAGCACACTGGAAGTAACAGTAAAAGTACTTTAGATAAAATGTATTTATTCAAACGAAATATAGGCGTACCGCGCTATCTTTAGTGCCACTTTTTTCCGCTGCTGTCGCGCGTCATATTTTTTTCCGCTCCCTTTAAATACTACGCGACCGTCGAGGAATTTCACGCAGTTTCGATAATGCGAAAAATGCGGCCGCTTTATCGGTCGGGCCGTTATACAAAGTTTCGTTGAAATTTCGATGACCGAAATTGAATTTGCACAAAAAATTACATTCGAAGTTCGAATCGTTAAACTGCCTAAAAACTGATTCTGTATGAAATCAATACAAAATCGACGTGGAAGATGTACATTCTTCAAAATAAACAATTAAAACAATAAAACCGAAAAATTGCAGCATTTTTTCTATTTTTGGTCCGCCATATTGGATCCGCCATTTTGAATTATGTAATTTTGAGGTTATATTCGTATTCAGCGACTTAAATAACGAATCCCATTTCATTTTCGCAAAAATCCGAGCATTTTTTCTATTTTTGGTCCGCCATATTGGATCCGCCATTTTGAATTTTGTAATTTTGAGGTTATATTCGTATTCAGCGACTTAAATAACGAATCCCATTTCATTTTCGCAAAAATCCGAGCATATTCTATTTTTGGTCCGGCATATTGGATCCGCCATTTTGAATTTTGTAATTTTGAGGTTATATTCGTATTTAACGACCCCAAAATCAAAACCCATTTCACTTTTGCGAAAATCGAAGCATTTTTTCTATTTTTGGTCCGCCATATTGAACCCGCCATCTTGATTTTGCAGATATGAGTTCAGATTCGTATTAGGCGGCTAAAAACATATTAAAACTTATTTTTAGACAATTTGCTCTATCCATTAAAATTCGCCTTCAAAGGGTTAAGAAGGCGAATTTTAATGGATTTTTTCCACTTAATCAGATTCAGCTTCTCACAATCGGACACTTTGAAGACTGTAATTCAAAAACTAAAGAGTAATTCTTTAGTTTTTGTTTTTCGCTCGTTAGAAAGGATGAAAGAACCTCGAGGAAAAGGATTAGAAAGTGAGCTTTTTTCGAGTGACACTGGAACGCAGGTTTCGACAAAATTGATCAATGCGGTCCGCGGCTCGGCGCGAAGATTAAATTAATTCCCGCCGATAATATCGGATTCTTAATCGGCTTACGTCGTCATTGTCGTTAACGAAATCGCAGGCTCGCGGGTATCGCGACGCGGAAGCGATGGACAAAACGAAATGTTTATCATTTTCTCCCGACAGATCTATTTGTATACGTAACCTTCTGGAACGTTTCGGCATTTTTCTCGCTAAAACAATATTTTAGTTAACCGCGGGACAACGAATCCCGCGGCTTTGTTCGCCGTTTATCACCGCGCGCAATAAACCTGAGCCGATTTGAACGTTTTATTGGACGACGGGATTATTTCGTTGGCGAACATAAAGCGTCAGTTTCGCTCGGAAATTTGATGGCGGTGAATGGAAATTCGACGGCTTTCTGGAAATTTTGTTGCAAGTTCGGAAAGCTCCGTCAGACTGACGTGATTAGGGTTCCTAGAATCAAGATGGAAATTTCTTGAATTTCGCTTCATATTTTGTTAAAATGAATGTATGTAATTGAGATATAATAAGAAGTGTAAAATAAGTCAGGGTAAGAAGTGTTGGAAATAATTAACACATAAATAATAAGTTAGGATAAAAAGTATTGCAAATAATCAAGATGTATGGTAAAAGTAATTTGTCAGTACATTTCATTGACTTTAATTTGAATTATATAATTGATAAAATTTGGGGAGAGGCATTGATTTAAACTTTTCAAATCATAAATGTGGTTTATTTCATAGAAGATAGAAGATAATTGAATTATTGAGGAAGTTATGATGTTGTATTCAGTATTCAAGTCATCCATTGTTTAAAATGTAGATAATTATATCATTCCTGATAAAAATAACAATGTATTAATTTTGAACGATAAACGAACAATCTAAAATCTGATATCTGAAATTAATCACTTTATTAAAATTACTAATTTTTTAATTGGCTCAATTTGGATAAACGATTTTAAGTTCTAAAAAATAATTAGAATTCTGCAGAATATTTGTAGTAGGTACATTTTTTATATTTGCTCTCAACGAAAAATCAATTATAAACAAAAATTATTATATAACTGGTTTAACATTTTTGTGAACCAAAGCAAACAAGTATAAATCGCAAAAACCAAATTCAGTTTCACCGTCGAAACAATCAATATTTTAAGCTTAAACAATTTCCCGCGATATAACATTTTGACCGAATTCGCGTTCGCTCTCCCGAAATAAACTAACCAAAGAGCTCCAAATCGCAGTTATTTAACTCGCGTTGAACTAATATTTGCCTCAAAGATTCACTATGACGATTCCTGCCGTTCATTGATTTAACCGCTGCATTTACATACGGCTCAACGTAAGATGTAATAAAGATAAAGCCATAAAGGCATTACTTCGCGAAACCCATTATTTCATAAAGTAGGTAAACGCGGCTGATGGATAGAATGCATTGTTCTAAGCTAATGTCCATATTTGCGATGCCGAGATAATTAATAGTCCTAATTATTTCATGGTCGTCAGTAAGCCCTGCACCATTTCATCATTTTTAATTAACCCCCTGCCGATTAACAAACAAACCGTCGCTATTCGCTGACCGGACAAATTCGCATCATTAATCCATAACTGAACAGGATTTCACTCTTGACAGCAATTTACGAACGTCAAACACTGGGTCCACAAGTTGATCCAACTGTGCAATTAAAATCAAAATTAATTATTTGATTACGTGACATAAAGTTTGCTCGAAATGGCTGCCGTATCTGACTGCCTCTGATCGAGCAACAAATTAATAAATTCATCAGGAAACAGCACCTCAAACGGTAAACGAACAATGCAACCACCTCCAGCGAGTCGGAGTTAAAAATCGCCTGCTACGCGTTCCAACGATTAATTTATAGTTTCGAAATGTGTGTACAGTCGCGTGTACCAATTCATTCCTAGAACGTGTTTGAGATAATTGTTCTCAACAAATCATTCGTGTAATAGTAAGATACGATAATCGTCCCGTTGTTTAGTGATAAGAGATACTTCATTTATAACAGCGTATTGTGCCTAATAGACCATTTCGCGTCCGTTTTGATTATGGTTTTACTATGAAGGGTGAGTGGCCATTTTCTAGGGATGTCGTTTCTTGGAATTCTCGGAATCGTTGGCATCGGGGGCTAACGGCTTGTTTCATTGCAGAAAAACGTTTTCTAATTGGTCTTCTGCTGGTGACCTTGTCAATCAGTTTGGAGGTCGCCGGACAGTATTCCTCAGAATGTCCGGAATTCCAAGCGCAGAATCAGATACCTATGGTACCGCATGAGAGCGACTGTACGAAATTCTACGTGTGTCATGGGAAGAGGAAAATTTTGTTTGATTGTCCGGATAACGTTGGTGGCGGCAAACTGCACTACAACCCGGCGTTGCAGGTTTGTGATTACCCGGAAAATGCAGGTTGCGTGCTGGGAAACGTGACGACCAGTCGGGAAGGCAGGAGCAGTGATTCGGAGGAAAATACAATTATTGTAATTGGCAGTACCAGTGAAGCTCCGCCGGTGTGCAGTTTGCCGACGACGCCAAGTTGGATTCCAAGTGGAAGTACGGAAAGTACGAGTCCGAGGGTGACAACGGAGAAACCGAGGGTGGCGAATGTAACTGAGTCTGGTGAAGTTTCTAGTTCTGAAAGTTTAGGAGGTACGGCTGTCAGTACGACGGTGGAAAGTGAAGTGACGACAGAAAGTGAATCGGTGGAAATTGCAACTAAACCTTCAGAGCATACCACTTCGAAGCCTACCACTTCTAAACCTAGTGAAGCGACCTCCGAAAGAGAATCTGCAGAAGCTGTAACTACGACGGAAAGTGAATTGTTGGAATCTACAACTACGGCTGTGCCAGGTTATCCGAGTGAATGTCCTAGTGCTCAGTCAGATCTTCGGTTGCCACATGAGAAGAATTGTTCATTATTCTACACTTGCGACCATGGTAGTAAAGTGCTTCAACATTGTCCTGATGGTTTGCATTTCAACAGAGAGATACAAATTTGTGATTGGCCACGAAATGCACAGTGTGTTGGTGTAGTTTTGCCTACTGAAGAAACACCTACTACGACAGAAAGTGAATCTGTAGAAGGAACAACTAAACCTTCGAAACATACCACTTCCAAGCCTACATCTACCACAACTGCTGAAGAGGTATCCACAGAAGTTCCTACAACAGAAGGTGAATCTGTAGAAGTAACAACTGAACCTTCGAAACATACCACGTCCAAGCCATCATCTACCACATCTGCTGAAGAGGTATCCACAGAAGTTCCTACAACAGAAGGTGAATCGGTAGAAGTAACAACAAAACCATCGAAACATACCACGTCCAAGCCTACATCTACCACAACTGCTGAAGAGGTATCCACAGAAGTACCAACAACGACAGAAAGCGAATCTGTAGAAGCTACATCTAAGCCTTCAAAACATACCACTTCCAAGCCTACGACAACTACATCTGCTGAAGAGGTATCTACAGAAGTACCAGAACTCCCCACTGAATGTCCTACATTCCAGTCAGATCTCCGACTGCCACATGAAAAAAATTGTTCGTTGTTCTACACTTGTGATCATGGTTATAAAGTCCTTCGACATTGTCCTGATGGTCTGCATTTCAACAAAAGGTTACAAACTTGTGATTGGCCTGCCAATGCCCAATGTATTTCTGGCGTTGGCCCGACTGAAGAAACACCAACAACAACAGAAATTGAATCGGGAGAAGCTACAACTAAACCTTCAAAACATACCACTTCCAAACCATCATCTACCACATCTGCTCAAGAGGTATCCACAGAAGTACGAACAACGACGGAAAGCGAATCTGTAGAGGCTACATCCAAGCCTTCAAAACATACCACTTCGAAGCCTGCGACAACTACATCTGCTGAAGAGTCATCTAGAGAAGTATCAGGACTCCCCACTGAATGTCCTACATTCGAGTCAGGTCTCCGATTGCCACATGAAAAGAATTGTTCGTTGTTCTATATTTGCGATCATGGTCATAAAGATCTTGGGCATTGTCCCGGTGGTCTGCATTTCAACAAAAGATTACAAGTGTGTGATTGGCCTGCGAATGCCCAGTGTATTTCTGCCGTTGGACCGACTGAAGAAACACCAACAACAGTAAGTGAATCTGTAGAAGTAACAACTAAACCATCAAAACATACCACGTCTAAGCCATCATCTACCACATCTGCTGAAGAGATACCTACAGAAGTTCCTACAACAGAAAGTGAATCTGTAGAAGTAACATCTAAACCATCGAAACATACCACGTCCAAACCATCATCTAGCACAGCTGTTGAAGAGGTATCTACAGAAGTACCTACAACAGAAATTGAATCTGTAGAAGTAACAACTAAACCATCGAAACAAACGACGTCCAAACCATCATCTACTACATCTGCTGAAGAGGTATCTCCAGAATTAACTACAACGACAGAAAGCGAATCTGTAGAAACTACATCTAAGCCTTCAAAACATACTACTTCCAAGCCTACGACAACTACATCTGCTGAAGAGGTATCAACAGAAGCATCTAGAACGACCGAAAGTGAATCTACAAGTGAACCTTCTAAACATACAACATCGAAACCTACTAGCAGTACATCTTCTGGAGGAATCATTTCTTCTCCTACTGCAAATGCTCCTACGGAATGTCCTTCTGACCACACAAATCTTCATTTACCACACGAAACTGACTGTTCATTATTCTACCAATGTGATCATGGAAACAAAGTTCTTAAGCACTGTCCTGGCGGCTTGCATTTCAACAAAAAGTTACAGATTTGCGATTGGCCTGCAAATGCACATTGTGTTTCTGTAGGAGAAACTACTGAGAAACCTGTTAATCAAACCACGCCTCCCACTATACCAGCTCAGTGTCCAGAAACTGATTCCACTAATACAATCTTACTCCCCCATGAGTGTGTTTGCCAAAGTTACTACATTTGCAAGGACGGAGATCAAATTCTGCGACACTGTCCCCCCGGAAATCACTTTAGTTTTACTTTGCAAAAGTGTATCAATGGTTACAACTGTACAAAATCTGATGCGGAAGGAAATGATCTGCCACAATGTGTAGATTATATTGACGACCCACATGAATACAATTGTTCCTTATACTATAAGTGTCACAATGGAGTGAAAGTAGCTGAAGAATGTCCCGATGGTATGTTGTTTGACGAGGGAAGAAGAGTTTGCGATTTGGAACCGTATGTAGATTGTTGGCACCATCACCACAAAGCTAAATCCACGAAAAGACCCATCACAACTACGAGGAGACCAACTACACCTTCATGGGAACCTACTAAACCTACGCGAAGACCAACTAAGCCTTCTCCTCCAACTACTACTACACCGGAAAGTACTTCCAGACTTACCCGACCTACAAATCCATCAGTTTGTCCAAAAGATTCAACCGACGTTACTTTCATACCACATGAAAAAGACTGTAGCCTATTCTACATGTGCAACCACGGTGCCAAACACCTGCGCAAATGTCAAAAAGGTTTGCACTTCAACCCCGAAAAGAACTTCTGCGATGTTCCAGAAAATAGTCATTGTTCCACAAGTACCACTCCAAAACCTGTACCTGAAACAGAGTGTCCACAAGATGACACTGGATTAGCGGTTCACATTCCACATGAAACCAACTGTTCTCTCTACTATACATGTGATCATGGGAAGAAGGTTCTGATGAAATGTCCTTCTCCACTGTACTTCAATCGAATACTACAAGTTTGTGACTTTCCGTACAGAGCAAACTGCACTATGGAAGAGACCAGTGAAGAAAGTAGTGGACAGACTTCGATTGAATCTAATAACCACCACAGGAATAACAGACATGCCAGAAAACAACGTCACAGTAATCACTCTAGCAAGGAACACCGATTTAAGAGACATCATAACAGAGGACATCACAATAGAAATCGCTCTTCGAGAGAAGTAATGAGTGGGGAAGACTCTAATCAAGAATCGAGAATGGAGGATACTAACACCGAAACTTCAGCTGCAAAAGATTCTAGCAATGAGAATCTAGCCACAGAATCGTCTAGCGAAGCAAATCAAAGTACAAATGTGGAACCAGATGAAAAAGATGTAACTTTGCGTTTTGGATACCTTAGAGAAATTTTAAAAGAGATCTTAAACTCTCGATCTGATACGTCGGGTCATCATCAAGATTTAAACCTCCAGGAAAACAACAATGAGAACAAAGCGACCGAACAACCATCCATCGATACGCCCAGTGAAGCTAATGAGATAGAACAAATTCCGAAGGAAAGAACCCAAACTGGGCCGCCTAATGATCTGAATAATTGCGTTGGCGAGTGTCCCAAAAAGGACCCCATGGGTACCCCAGTATACCTTCGGAGTGTCGATTGCTCGCAATTTTGCGAATGTAGCAACGGCACGCCTATCCCACGATCCTGTCCTCCGGGATTACACTTCAATGCAGAACTAAATGTCTGCGATTATCCGCACACAGCTAACTGCACATAGCGGAAATGCCGAGTCGACGTGAAACTTATGATACGTACTTTTAATTAAAAAGGGCAAAACCAGTTACACTTTAGTGAATAGTTAATATAATAATTTATAACGAATGTAAATAGTGTACAATATAGTTAATTACAATGTCAACGCCGATGTTCAAAATCTTAATATAAGACGCTTTTTTAAATAAACACGCAACTGTTCTCGTTATTTTCTTGTACGCACTATCAGCGTTTTTTATTTCTCCAATAAAACGTTCACGCACACATTATGCAAACATCTTCGCAGAGATACGATCATAAATTACACTTTAATCCCGCCGTCGCATTTTCTCGAAAACGGGATTAACGCTCGAAATCGTAATCACTCCGCGGTGCTCGCAGATAAGAATTTACGCAAACTTAAGTAACAATGAATCATGCTCGCGACACGCAATTAACTGCCTATCATTTCTTTCCATTTCAACTGTCTTTGACCTTTAAACGCGTCTACATTTCCAGTCGCCGCCCAATCGATTCATCGAACCCTCACCAATACATCCCAAGGACCAAAATCCTAGAACCGCAAAGCAATGACCGCATGCGTCACATAAACCCACTTGAGTCCGACCCACTGTATCAATAATTTTGTATCAATAATCCTGCCGATTCGGCGATGACCCTATCAGATCGCCGATATCTCTTTTATATAAGCAGTATCTGCGTCGTCGATGGCCAGTTTCGTACAACCCAATTGTCCACACACTTCCCGGGATGAAAGGTAGGCTACAACCCATATCCAGTCTGCTTCGACCTAGACCCAATTTTCTGAGACCCCTTCTAACTTGCAGATAAGTATTCAGGACCCACCCTGGTGGTGGCTGTCCTTCTCCTAGGATTTGCCTCCTCCCAGGCTGCCACTACTAAGAAACCAGCTACTACCACCTTGAAACCAACTACTACCACCGTTGTGATCCCTACCAAGTGTCCCATTATCGACGAAGGAGACACAGTCCATCTGGCCCACGAGTGCAATTGCGGCCTCTTCTACAAGTGTTCCCACGGGAAGAAGTTCCTGCAGGAGTGTCCGGAAGGTTTATTCTTCAACCCAGTACTCCAGGTCTGCGACTATCCAATCCACGTCAACTGCACCACCACCTGTCCCAAACCTACGACTACCCAGAAACCTACGACATCGAAACCAGCAACCACGACAACTAAGGCGACTACTTCGTCATCCTTGGATGTTCTGGCGGAATCTAGTGAGGATAAGTGTGGAAATGGCAAATGCGAGAACGAGGTTCAGGAGGTGGATCTGGGTCCTGCCTCCTGCATAGGTTCCTGCATCGAAACGGACCGGGATAACCAGCTCTACCTCCCGAATTTGGACTGTTCCAAGTACTGCGTGTGCGATGAGGGAAGATTGGTGGTTCTGAGCTGTCCTCCGAATATGCACTTCAACGCTGCGAGAAACACCTGCGATTTCCCGGAGGTAGCTAGGTGCGAAGGGTTGATTAGGGAGATGAAGCAGCCTAGTAAGATGGGACTTTTGAGATCGGCGATACAGTTTCTTCTGTGAGGAAGATGGTCGAAACTGGATGGTCTAGGTGGAAGGTGTGACGTGTTTAGGAACAAATGCAGTTTGCTTTTTCATCAAGAGGATTACATTTAGGGGTGATAGCTCTAAGGGGTTAGATAACTGCGAGTTGGAGTTTGTTAAAGATTGGAATCTGAGAATCGATAAATAAATCGCTAACACTGCATTTCTTTGTTTTCGGGGATTTTCTTAAATCCTCGCGATTCAATCAGACCCTCGAAATGCGATTAAGCTTATCCTACTCTTCCCACGTGTTTGCTGCCGATGTCATTTAATGTCACATGTTATCACAATAAATGGTAGAGAATTGTAAGTAAAAATCGAACGTTATCGACTGAAATGGTCGATTTCTGCTGAAACCGAGTAAACGTCGGCGATTCGCAGCATCCGGTAATTGCCTCTTTTTTGCCTCGCGATTACTCATACTGGACAATCCGATTATTCAATTTGACCGCCGCGATTCGTTAAGTTTATTACGTTCGATAACTCGACACTGCTGGATTTTTCGCGGTATTTACAGGTCAACCCACTTCATTGGGGAAAAAGCGCCTAATGGAGAACGGGATTTAAAGGTGACTCAAGGGAGAGAAATTTATGTCACATTTTTGACGTGACTCTTTCGAGAGAAGAAAAGACACCCGGAGTGTATAATCCGCGGTGAAACTCGACCTGCGCCTAAGATTACGGGTCCTCCATTCGTCGGCGGACAAATTGCTATTGTCCGGCAAAAACACAATAACACAAAGCACGCGAGTCTACCGTTTAATTACCAAGTGCCGTAAAGTCAACAAAAGTCAGATTACATTATTTTCTTGAACACTTTCTGGTTGTTAAACGCCGGATTAGTTGAATGGAATAATTTCGTCGATTTAAAAAAATTTAATATATAAAAAATATATTTAAAAATAATCGTTGTCGAAAAGTAAGTTTGTATTTATAATTAAACGAAGGAAAATTAGAAAGTGCGTATTGTCAACTCAACGGATGTGAGAATTGTGTTTTGCGAATTTTGATGGATCGACTCCTCTACAATCCGTCGAACGAATCTCAGCTATTACTCAACCAGTCGAGATCGAACACGATGAATTCGTTATGACATCAATACCGACGTAATGAAACGCCGTTAATTTGACTGATATGGGTCATCCGGTACTTTTCTTCCCATTACAATCCACCGATTCCTCGGAAACATCCGTATCCTAATTAAGCCACCGCGTGTTAAAAATTCCGGTCAGTTTATCATTTCGGCTCGCCGAAAAACCTAACCGAATTATATCTGACGAAAATGAATGAAAATGAATTCGTTGCGTTGTTACGAGAATTTCTGGCTAATATGAACTCTATTGTTTTTGTCTTAAATTAATTAATTAATTTGAAAGTGGCAATAATTGGTCATATAGGAAACATATATTTCCAATATATATTTTTTATATATAAATCAATATATTCACAATTTTTGTAATATATTTGGAATATATTGTAATTTTTGCAATATATTTGGAATATATTTATATTTATTGCAATATATTAGGAATACATTGGGAATATCGCGAATATCGCGAATATATTGGGAATATATTTTTCTTCTTTCTACGGGGTAAATCAAAATTTGTTGAAGGAACGAGAATATGCTAAAGCACTGATTTGTCGATAATTCCTCTCAATAATTCGTGATTTCGAATGATGGAGCGTGTTTTGTTATTCAATATCATTACAAGCGTCGGAAACGTTAATTTGACTTTAACATCAAAGTCAAAAACAAAAAAATCGATTAAGCGGGATAATCATATACTGAATTACGGTGAATAATGTCTTCGTTTACATAATTGAAAATCATTTAGTTTCAATCAATTCATTAAATTACACGATAATCTCATGTAGGGGAGAGTGACCAACTGGGAAACAAGTTTTTGCATTAAAACTGATGTTATTTATGAAAACAAAGCATTCTCGTTGAATGTATTTAGTATGTAGCAATACAATTTAAATGGAGTGCAACGAAATTATAATGATACAAAATGAAATATAGTGTTTAATTTAGATCTGCGCCATAATGTCTCTTTGTTATATTGTTCTTTAAATATTGGATTTTAATACTAAACGAAATAAAAAGTCTTTAAATTACAATTGATAGCTGTCGGTACTTATTTTATTTTAACGTTCAGTAACTTTTATACATTAATTAATTGATAAAATTATACTAACATAAAAATCTATAAAATAGCTATTTCTGTCATAAAACGCCAGCTTATTGTTTAAAATATAATAAAATGTAATAACAGTGCAAATGTTGCACAAAATCGATTTGGGGATACTTTTGAACTTTATTAGATCTCGACTCTTGTATTATATCAATAGTTAGACTACTGAACAAACGCAAATAATGTTTAATAATGAATAGGAAATCAGAAAAAAATTATTTAAACAGAAATGTTCTTTATATCTTATAGTATTTGTCGCTGCTCTACATTTCATTGTATCCGTTGTCCTCGGATTAGTATTAAGTATCTGCACTGTAAAAAATAACTGTAACTCAGTTTTTACATGTACTGTAAAATCTTAAAAGCTGGATTACTTTGACTAAACCGTTTTAGAGAAAATTAATTTTTAAGTTAATATAACAAGCAGTTTATACTAAAATAAGCAAGCTGACGATTGATTTTGTCGAAAACGTTTAGTAAAATTAAACTAAGCTTCATAAATGCGCATATTTTTCCCCCCGAAAACGAATATCAATTCGTCATTACTTTACAGTTATTTTTCATATTCAAACTCCTGAAACTTACCTCTTATCCTCACCTTTTTGTCAGTCTTCTTATCACGAAAAACCTATATTTGTGTCTTTGATGAAGAACGCACTTGTTTCCTATATTTGTTACCTGTCGGTGGTTATTGTTTGCGCCAATATAGTTTTACTTGTATAACATTTGCTCCAAAAGTGGCAATAAATTTGCTTAAGGGGACAGTTACTTATTTGACGCCAAAAAAAGTGTTTCTTTAACAATTTATTTCTCGAAAAGGAAGGAAGATGTGAATCCCCGGACTTTTGCAACAGTTTTATTAACATTTCGAGATAATTTATAAATTGTTTCGGTCAATAAGCTCCAGGGAATTTCATCTGGTTCAAGATACAATTAACGAATTTAGTTTTAGATGACTAGATCGGACGCTACATTTCCGCCCATGTACAAAGTGCCGGCTCGCAAGCTGGGACACTACTGGAGTTGTGCTGGAGATACGAATTTGAAACAATTCATAAATTATCTCGAAGTGTTAATAAAAATGTTGCAAAATTCCGGGGATTCTCATCTTCCTTCCTTTTCGAGAAATAAATTTTTAAAGAAACACTTTTTTTGCGTCAAATAAGTTAATGCCCCTTAATCAATCAGGAAAGCGTAGGTGGCAGTTCGGGACTGCCCGATTGAACCTTAAAAATTCTTGTTTTTATAATGACAGACAATTCACATCTACATCCGACGAATACATTTGAATGTTTCAATTTAAACAGTTCTAACTCGAAGACTTAGTTTCACAGACGCAATAATATATACGATTATTCACAGACGCAATAATATATACGATTATTAATTCGTATTTATTTTTACATATAAATAATGTAAGATAAACTTCTTAGCTAAAAATGATATTTGCTATATACAGTGTGACAATTTTAATTGTTGGAAGTTTAGTTCGGAAGGTTTCATTAAGGCCAATGGTGGATATTTGAGAAACTGAAAAATAGAGTAGTAAATATTGAGACTGTATGGCCACTAAAGAAATGATTAAGTTATCGAAGACAAATCTCGAAGTTTTAGGTCCTTCTGGGTTTAGACCAAGTTTATAGAATTTGTACTAATCCGTGATTTCGACTTTCATGTTGGAAACCGTCCCCGGAGCACCCACGTTCAACTTGAATCCACGCCAAATGACGATCGGCAGAAATCTGCCAGAGGCGCGATCGGCGATCCAAAAACCACAGGGCTTGGCGGGCTCATCTGCAGCGCTGCGGTCTGAGATCAAACGGGCGGCCGTGAAGGCTCCGTTGGGGGGCGCTGTTATCAGCCAGCGACCCCAGTCTGTTGAATAGACTAAGGAACCAGACCGATCGGGGGAGTCTGAATGCCAATTAGCAACCTCATTCGGCTGGGAATTAAGGTTGCCCTACTCTGCCAGAAAGCGCAAAAAGGGTCCGCATAGTTTTTGGTGGGATGGATTTTCGATTGTAGTGGGAAGGACTCTATTTAAGGGACAACAACGAGGATTCGTGGCCTTTTTGCAAGTTTCCGGACTGAATTTAAGTATAAGTTCCGAACTGTGTCAAGTTCTCGAGGGTTTTTTCGGGAACTTCAGGGTGGCACGCGGACTTCGTAAAGGTTTGACTACTCTGTAAGACTTAGAGATTTAATTTTCGATATTTTTGAAATCTCGAATTTTATAATTTGGGCAGCGTCTTAGTGGTGGGTTGTAACACATTAATTGACAAATGGTTCGGTCATGCAGTAATAATTTTTTGTGTAAATTTATTTTATTTGAACAATATATCACCATCTATTTTAACTTACGAACTGGTGTATCTTTATTGATTTATTTGTGCCCATCTGTCCGTTCAAAATAGCCCACGACGAAAGCGATGAGAACCTCAATCTTTCGACTGAGTTAACTATATTAGTTTTGTATTTGAGTGGCTGAAAAGGCTGGCGCCCAACTTTAATTTATTAGCTAATGTTAGTGAAACTAATGTCATAAATTTTGGCGCTCAAACGCGGGGCCCGAAAAAGTTACGGATTTGGGTTCTAGAATATTCGAGTGATTGTCGAAAATAGGTCTCGAAGGTCATTTACTCTTGGATTTGGATTGTATGTTCTATTTATTTATGTTGACAAGTATTTGGATATTAAGTGACCGAACAGGATTGTATATGTTCGGACACTTAGTTTTCGTTGAAGAAGTTGACGTTTGGAATATTTTGATTCGGTGAAAATCGATTTGTCGCGTCGAAATCCATTGCTAATTGAGAATCGAAGAATCGATAATTGTGATTGCGTCCTGAGGCATATAGATTATTCCGCCATTCATTGTGTACCCTGATAGAACTAGATGTATATTATACATATATTAGACGGACATTCATACTGTGAGGATCTGGGTTCGTAAATGAATGAACGATGGGTTTTAAGTGTGCAGCGTTTATTTAGCTAAACGCCCGATACTTTTTGGTTACGTTACAACGCCGGGTTGCACAACTCGCGAATATACCGAATTGCGGTGAGAAAAATGCCGCTAA
>JABFPB010001074.1:0-28181 GCA_022817645.1 Ceratoteleas bidentatus | reverse complement strand
TAGAATATCTTTGGTGTGGAATATTATAGACACCAATTTGGAGTGAAAATTTCACACTTCAACACTTTTTTAACACCGAATTTTTAACAGTGTACTAACTATACAAAAAACTATTTAAAATGTGATCTCACGTCTCTGTATATTATACGTGCCGTAAGTATTTCCTCTAAGATCTTACAACATCAGCTTATTTCACCTACTGCCCTTCATATATAAAGCACAGTTAAATTATGGTATGTTCGGCCAGGGTCAGTGTATAGGCTTAAATATGGTTTGTAACTGTCGCCAATGGTTGATTAATATGGCTGTGATTAAACTAGACGTGATTTGATTTAAGTTCCAATATAGTTCGATTACCGCCCTGATACCAATAAACAAAATAGACATTAACAGTTATTCAATCCTGAACGCATATGAGCCTATTGAAAAAATGTAATATTAATTTTAGTATTATATTTAATATTAAATTTCATATTAATTTTAATATTAAATTTAACATTAAATTTAATTTAATATGAAAAATAATATTAGATTTATATTATATATCATATTAATTTTCATTTAATTTTCATATTAAATGTAAAATTAAATAGGAGCTCAATTTAACATCTTACATTTAATATTAAATGTAACACATATTTAACAGTAGGGGACTAATCGTTTCTCGTCTGTGTCATTTTACGAGTATAAAACAACCAACTCTAGCGCGATCCTTTATTCAGGATTATTTTTCGTTACTGAGAACCGAAATGCAGTAAAATGATAGGTGACAATTGTAAATCAACTAGTGACCAAAGTAGTGTCAGGATTTACGTGATAAGGCAGCAGGTATTGTGTGAGTGCTGCTTCGTTGGGCAGCTAAGGCAATTATGTAACTGTAAATTACAGACTGTATTGGAAACTATCGATTATAAGGTGTAATTTGATAAATGTTTATTTGTTACTTCGTTAGTGTCGCAAGCGAAACCTGTAGTTTGTTATTCCAGACATTTGCACAAAAAGTAGTTTGAAAATGTCAACGACAATTAGTCGGAATTTCGGACATTTGGCAGATATAACTGCAATAGAATAATTGCTCAAATCAGTTAACGGAACACACATAGCGTAAACGTTTCTAACGGAATACTAATTAGCGCGTTCAACTTGGACGACTGAACTCGAATTCATATAAACCGCCAAAAATTCGTCGTTCCCGAATCGAAATTAGTCGGTTCGAGTGTTGCGAAGCACTTATAAAATTTACTTCACCAAACGTCCGCCAACTCCGATATTACAAAAGTTTAGAAAAAGTTGAAAATTCAGATTAGAAGAGTTTCGAAAACACTTGAAATGCCCGGTCCGAACTTTCTTCGACGCACTTTATAATTTTTCGAGTTATTTATACCCATTGTCCTTTGTTCGCGGTACCGTTAAAACATTTTTCCGTCACCCTTCATTGCATCACTTATAATTCCTGGTGATATTTTGTTGCAACTGAAAAATATCCTCACTCTGTGTCGAGGGAACATTCTTCGAATGCGTATGAAATTTGTTGCTGTACGAAAAAGTGTGTGTTATCCGGGTTACAACACCAGCTGAGAAAAATAATAAAAAAAGGAGCCGGTTACGCACGCACACAGGCTATCAGGGAATGCACGTGACCGGATCAAATCTCTGATCCCTGTCTCCAGATAGTTTTCGTATACTTTTCCGAGCGTGTCCCGTATCTTCCGACAAGAGACACGCGTTTCTGTTTCATGGCTTCAAAACACGGAAGGTTAATAAATTTCGACTGAAATTCCTCAGTTGAAATTGTAGTAAGGATTTACCGAGGTTACCGTGATAAAAGCGTTTTTTTGTTCGATTGACTTGTCCTTTCAATCAAGGTCCAACGAGAAATTTAATTTTATCTCTCGATTGCTATAGAGATTGCATTTACCGTGTGTTACACAATACAACTAACTTTCATTTTTGCAGGGAACCCGAAATAATGTTTCATGTTCAACATTTTTTATATCGTAAACAGCATTTTTTATAACGTTTTTATGACGTATTCAATGCATTTCGCACTTCAAATATGACACTAATCTTTTTCATGCGCTCATCGAGAACCACATCGTTTTAAGCATTGCAAAGTATACTGTAAAATCTGCGAAAACTGCAGTTATGCCCGAACTTTGAGTACGGCATTATCGTTGCCCATCTCAATAATGTGCCAAGTATTTTTCAAGCACCATTTTTCCCCGCGTAATCAAATGTAGTTCAAACTCCATTTTATACATAATTAATATTTTATAACAGCCACGAAGTTTCATAAAAAGTTTCCAAATTATAACGTTATAAATAGAATCTCATATGTCGTTGAAAAGCGGAGTAATTGCAAGCCGACATCTGGGTTGAATTACAGTCGGACTAGTTTTTGCTCAACGTATCATAAATGTATAATCGGATCGTAATAACGTTTTTACGGTAAAAAGCGGGGATAAATTAAACAAGCCGTCGATCGAGTCGATAATTGGCGACACGCTTACGTCAAAACAGGTCCAGGGGAAACGTCCTTTAAAAATCGGCGGTGAGTCATGCGCGGGCTCGATTCCGAAGGGACGGGTTGTTATTTGAATTGCGAAAAATAAAGATCGTTTTGGCGCTGCGAGCGTAAGCCGATCAACGCGACCGTACGTAGATTGATCTTTTAATAATCCTTTTCCGTTCGGTCTTGAAACTGTGAAATTTCGGTGGGATCACTTTGGGGACTGATCTTGGCCGATGTCTGACGACATATTCGGCGAGCAAGAACGTCGTTGGCGGAGTTAAGAAGATTAGCTCGCTGACATGACGTTGGATAGAAGGCAGATAATTTGTTTCGCGTTCTCCTTTCTTGGCTCTTCCTCTTCGACGGATTGAACGACAGGAATCAGGAAAGCTCGTTTCGTTCGCTCGCGTCTATTGCGAACGGTATTATCAGCATTTCAACATCGCAGGGGCGAAACACGTATGTCGATATCGTGATCTTGTACGTCTTTTGCTTCGTTGCCTTTTCCTTTTCACGTAGCTACGTTTTAATTTGATATTACGCAGTGCACCCGCTGATTGGACCGCTACCGCGATAAAGAATTACAAAAATCGTTCATTTATCTTGACGTTTTCACCGGTTATTGCGGGCTTGAAATTTAGAACAGGTTTTAGATAGACATCCCGGAAACTTCCCGGCGGAAAAGCTAAGGAAAAGCGCCCGGATTCGACTTGGAATGGAATTTAATGACCACTTGAAATTATTTTCGCTCGACCGTGATTGATAATACGCGCTCTTTTAGCAGCGCGAAAGTGTTTTCTCGCTATTATTGTTTGAAACGATTTTATTTTGGCTTCTGGTGAATTATCAATGTGAAACAATTGACGGAGGAATGGTGTAATTTTAGAAGCAGCATTTAAGATGAATGATTTTGAAAAAGACTAAGTAGAGAAAACAAAAGGAAAAGCTTGATGAAATGCGACGATTAGCGAAAGAGTAATTTTCGAGTCGATTCAACACGCCTCCGAATGAATGACAACACTTATTGAGATGAATTGTTAGTTCTGTAATCAGTGGAGGCATCTTGGAATTAATAAAATGATAGAAGTTTTCTGCAAGTAAGAACGCCTCGTTGACGCGAAGGTCAGGCTAATCTTTTAAAGTCCGATGATATCTTGGGTGCTTTGAAAAAAGTTGATTTAAGAGAGTAGGTCGGTCGTCTTGCAGTGTCATTCACGGCCGTTGATAGTAAAACCGAGTGCTTTCTCGTTTAACGAAATTTCGTCTGGCCTCTCTTGTACGGGAGAAACTGAATTTGCAAGATGCCGCAGGATCTGTTATTATGTTTGATGTAATTTTGCTATTATACTACGTGCCACCTGTCTGTAAGCAACTTCTTTCCTCTTAGCAATTGACGGTGATCTGAAAAATTCGACACCAGCCATTGTGCTCGTTGACGTCGTAATGTCTCAAAATTAATTTCGTCTTCGTGTCTGCTAAAAAGCGCTCGGGGTGATATATTAACTAGCACGTTAAATTTCGCGTGGACGTATCTCACATGTTGAGGCACTTAATTAACAATGAACAATCAATTACAGTATATATTATGCAGTTTAACATAGATTTAAACTGATTTTATTATTATAATCTAGCAATAGTTTCTTCGCAATTTTTGTACTGGTTCACTGTAAGAAAGTGTTTGCCATATCGATATTCTTACAAAGCCGCAACTTTCACTGACATTAATTGATATTCCGAGTTCAAATTATATATTATACCAGCATAGGCGGATACGACGGTAGGACCAATTCTGCACTATAGTCTGATATCATACATAATTACTCCTCCAAACTCGTTTTGCATTTAATAAACACCGATTGATCTGTGACAAGTCATCATGACAGAAAGCGATTCATTACAAGTTCGGTATCGAAAACGAGTGGCCCGGTCCGCCAACTGTGTACTTTCCAAGCGTGTCGACAATCGATGCGGCGCTTGTGGTGCGCGAACCGTGCGATAAGTCAAAATCAAGTTGGCGCGAATGAGAGGGCGGGACAAGGAGCGATAATGCGATAAATTTGCAGGGATGTAAAATAAATTCGTTACGAAATTGGCGTGGCGCGTATTTGATCGACGCTTCGCCTGAATGTACATGACGCAAACATTCTCTTCGGCGGCTCGAAATTTCGGAGCAATAAACGCGTAAATTGATAACGACGTATGAAACTTTCGAATTTTGCTGAAATCGGCGAACGGCACATGCAAAGTTTCCTCGTTATAGAGTGTATTCACCGTCATACATCATTTTCGCATCTCGTTCGTTCTGTCTTATCCCGCTCGTCTCTCGTAACTTTTCGCAAAAAAGTTGGACAGTTTGCCCGCTTTCCTTTGCCTCATCACTTCCGTAGATAACTTAATTATGTTATACCTCTTACGTGTTACACACGAGAAGACGCGTGTCTCACTTGATTCGCGGAACGTCGAACATTGGCAAGGCCGTTTTTGCGCGACTTTGTTAAACAACGGAACTCTTTGCCGCAGAGTATTATACCCTCAAAGTAATTACTCTCTCGATACCCGGAGCGAAAATCAGAGCGAAGATTTCGCTTACATTGTTACAGAAACGGAACATTTCGCGGACAAATTATTTCTGCAGCAAAAGGATTTTATATTCAACCTGACGTTGTAAAAAATTGTTGACTTTGACGCCAGCGTGGTTTGACGTGTAATGTACTTAATAATGAATTACGCGCACTAGTAAATTAATAATGTTCAACCGTGTATAGACACGTTGTACCAGGGGCAAATGCACTCGCGTACGACTACAATTACGAACTTCCACTCTAGTAAGTATCAATTATAACAACGTCCAATTTTATCCCCAGCCCTTATATACAGTGGAGATTTAATTCATGCAGCTTGCGTCGCTACATTATTAACTTTCAGACGCATTGATCGCGCAATTTTACCAACTCCGATATAGTTTATCCAATTTCCGCAATCGATACCAAGAGAGCACAAGTCACAAATAAATGGCGAAATTCAATAGAACGCGGTATTAAAACTCGAGCGTGTAATTAAAAATCCGCGCGACTAAGTGGCGCTCCCCGCAGGCCCCTTCTTCGACGAAACTCGAACGCAGCCTGCGCTTAAAAAATTCATTTTCCACGTGCAATCGTTTGTCATTGCACTTAAGCGGCGACAAAAAACGCCGCGCATGTTGCCCGGCGCGACAAAATTCCGTCCATTAGCTTGTTCGTTTTTCAGATCGCGACGTGCCGCGATGGATGTATGCTGGCAATAATTCCGCAACACGAGCGTTTCGGCGAAAAAAATGCCGCCGCCAGCGGCGTCGATTTGTATTATTCAAAGTCGCGTCGCCAGCACTTGTCGAGCGCCCGAAACAACGGTCCGCTCGTCAACGAGACCTACTCTCGTGGCGACGCGGCCACTTTGTAATAATTTCGGGACGAGCGCGTCTTCGCGTACATGCGGCGGTTCGTCGAAAAACAACGAACAAGTGAAAAAGGAACGCACAGCGAATAAAACGACGCGAAACGAGTCGAGACACGGAGATGTCACGTCGCGTGACGCGCAGCATGCGGGTCATCTACGGAATATCGGCCTAATGACTTAAGTGTCACGGCCCGGCCATCCTGCAAATCGCCAAAGATCCGCCGGGGCTATCACGCGGGCAGCGCGACATCCATCCAGCCGCGCGGCGCATTACGAACTACAAGCAGCTGAAATTGAATTTTATTTGCGACGGCCAACGAGTCGGCTCATTTATTTGCAGATAATCTCGAGCGCGGCGGTTTCACACGTAGCGGCGCGCGCGCCCGAATGATCCCGTTTTATTGATACAAATTACTGCACTAGTGTGGATCCCGCGCATTATGGCGTATACTCGTAAAAGCGCGCCACACTTAAGAATGCCGCGCCATTCGCGGAAATTGCTTTAGTGCTCGAGGAATAACGTAATTGTCCTTTTATTCCTTCGGATGTTTCAAATTAATTTGTCCTCAGTTTGGCTTTAAGGCTGCATTGTCGCAATTGAAATGCCGGGCTTTGGCTCGGCGATGATTGATGCGGCGAAAAGACGTCGCAAAGGCGCCGTGAAATTCATAGGAGATGCTATGCGGATGATCGCGAGTTAGACGAAAATGTTAATAGAAATATCGGATTTCGAAACGGATGAAGGGATGTTTGGAAATAGGAAATAGGTAACTAATGAAACGATACAGATTCCAGAGCTGGTGCTTGCGAATAAAAAGCGGTACGGCAGCGGAAATGGTGAAATTTTGATGAATGATTGCGGGGAAATAGGTTACAAAAACGATGTGTAATTGAAAGTATTGAATCGACTTCAGACAAGGAAAAAGTTGTGAGCGGAAAACGCATGATGAACGATAATTAAGTGACAGCGAGAAAATATTGGTTTATAAGTCGCGGGAACGGTGATAAAAAATAACGCCGAAAGACTGGCGTGGAACAACAGCCGGGGAACGTGATTGCTTATAAAAAGTGTTGTAAATTGCGAAATCGCGAGAGCCTTATAAATAGGCGTCGTGACGGAGATTAACGAATGCAAAAGGATCAGGTGCTGACAAAGTGGGAATAATTCGCGCCGCCTAACGAACTAATGATAAGATATAAAAGATTCGAAAACGACTCGTGCAATAAAAAGTGTCCAATGATGAAAACGTCATTAGTTCCGACAATTATCGTAATTGCGTGAAACGGTCTTCCGAGTTCTTTTAGAATAATTCAATCACGGTAATATGGCCGAGAAAATGCGTTGAAATTTGAATAATTAGGCTAAAAATCATCACGTTGAACACGAAGAAACGCGCACTCCCGGGACTTGCAACTTTAATGCAGCTATAATGAAAGTTATCATAATTTCGCAGGCAGTGCATTATTTCAAATATCTCCAATTTTTGGTCCTTCAACAGGCGCGGATTTGGATCACATGCACAGCACCGGGCGATTTATCAGGATCCCTTTCAGATAAATTATTTAAAATCACAACTTTTGGACTACACTTTCTTTTCGGCGATGAACTTTCAAATTTGATTAGTTTGAATGCGAGTTTCGGCCGCCGGATTGGTTCGCTCATCGAACGCTGCATTACAAATAGCATGCATTTGTAACTGTAAACAAGCAGGCAACACAATAACAGGTGTGCCAACCTCAAAGAGATAAATTTTTTTCGCCCCGCGTATTCATCATTATGAATGCCTCGCGCATGTACGGCAAATTTGTGGGCGGTGCATCGTCCGTTAACTTACGAGAGGTTCATTTTTAACGTCCGAGAGAGGTCTCGCGGTAATGAAAGTCGAAGTTACGAGCCATTGATAAGAATCATCGCGCCAGACGAGACAGTCGCGCGGTCGCGCGCGTTTGTGAAAAAATGGCCGCTGCCCGGTATCGATGTCAAATAGATTTAGGTGCAATTTAATGGATATCTTCTTTATGAAGAAATGGTGCACAGATTTATTCGCGGCTATTTACAAGCATAACGACGCTTATAACGCAAGCCAGTTATACGTATCGTCGCGTGGTCCTGCGAGTAGGCCTCTGGCGAAACACTCGCTTCGCTCTTAATAGTTCGATTTATATTCAGAGACGCGGCTAATAGCCAAAGAAATTAGCAGGTGAGTATACGTCGAACGATATCTACCACAAACGAATTCCTTCGTGAACCGTTTCTTCATCTATTCTTTCAAGACGCCGAAGATGGGTTGCAGAAGATGCTGCTGCTGTGATTGCACCGGTAATATCTTTGAATAACAACTTTTAGTGCAAAATGTCATTAAAGTGCGTGCGTAAATTGTTTGCTGTTTGGCCTCAGAAGGTTTAACAATAAACTATAATTTGTAGTCCAATAAGAAAATGAGATGCCGTTGTGGAAAGCAAATTTTGTTTCTTTTATTTGGAAATAACGACATTTCTGAAGTGAAATTATCATTTTATGATAAACGGTTGAGTAGAGTGTTTACAATTAATTCGCGAATGTGCCATTGCATATTTATTTACTGATAGGTTGTTTTTATATGACTAATAGTTTTGTACACAGTTATAAATATCAGATTAGGATTCAGGAAATAGTGTGAAAAGTGAGAGGTGCAAAATGTTTAATTGAAGAATACGACAAGAGGACAGTGTAATGACGGGGAACAGATGCAGATAATCAATGTTGAACAATGAATTTAAAGTTATCAAATGAATATGTAAAAATGGCCGCTATGAGCTGAATATGACAAAATGGAAATGATTGCGTGAAAACGTATGGAAAGGTTCAACTTGGACGATTTCAATTAGAATAATTGCCCAGTAATAACGAAATGAAAAAGTGGAAATTAAGAATTGTACGGCATTGTGTACGTACGGTTTTTCATCAGTCCACGTTTATTTTATTAATTTAATTTTTATTTGGACTTCATATGGTACGGCAAAATTATATATATATATAATATTGTAGTTTTTATTTTTATTATTCAGATTGAATAGACTATAGCATTGAAGAGAAAAATACTTTTAAATTAAACAATGAGTCTGTAATTTAGATGTTTGGCAATAGTCCGAACCACAGCATTAAATTTTAGTCACTTAACCGCGATCATGTTACTTTCAAACCGTTAAATAATGGACCAAAAGAAACCTTCAATTGTTTAATTAAAGTGCGATTAGAAACGATCAGTCATAATCATAAAAATGATTTATTGAAGAAGGCAGGCTGAGACGCAGCAATGACGAATAATTTTGGGGGCAGGATATCAATTTTGATTCATTAAAGCAACGCGCAGAAAAATTGCGAACGAACGAAATCTCCCCGTCAACTGTCTCTTTCGATGGTCATTTTAATGCATTCCCTTTTCAGAGGCCGGATCAAATGGAAGTTACACTTTAATGGAATATGATAATGCGGCATAATAAGCGAAGAAGTTCAACCTTCCGCGAGTAAATATAGGTCACCCGGAGTCCAACGGACCTCGGTTTAAAATGGAATAAAACGAGAGTCGAAAGAAACGAGCGCGCAGATTGAAAAAAGGATTTATCGGCGAAATATGCACTGTGAGTGTATCGATTATTTTCCTTTCTTAAATTTTCCCCGGAATTACGCGCTTTCAAGTGAGCCGCAATTCTCGCTCCAAAATGAAAATGCCGCAGAAAGTGCACTTCAACGTGAATATCAGATCCGTCCTTTTTCCGCACAAGCCAGATTACACATTTGGATAGTGGATCATGTAAATGAATTCAACTTTCATGCCATTTAATTATAGGAGTTATGTTTATATTAAGACGATCGTGTGAAATTTCACGAATGAATATGACAAAATGAACGCGAGCAAACGAAAGTGATTTAACGCAGATTAGCGGAATTACATTTCAAACTTGAAATCGCTGGACGGAAATTCCAAAAGTTCCCGGCCCCGTAACGATAATCGCTACAGCGAAATAAATATCGCGAAACGGCGTCGCCGAGTAGCGCAGTTCCGGTCGATATGATTTCCGATCCGCAACGTTCCTCGAGCGTTGAGTCGCGCGGAAATCGTAGTTACGAAATCGCGAAACTGCGAGTACGCACGTTTCGAAAAACGGCCGATAACCTATTAAGTAACGATGCCGCTGAAAAAGAAGGAGCGCAGAGTTACGAGCACCATAAAAGCGCGCGCGTCCAATCAGAGCCGCTGCGGCATAATTGGTTGAATAACAATTTGATCCCATTTACATCTAGCTCTGATTACACGTTTGCACGTTAGATCCCATCAATAACCAATTTTTCGCGGCTTTAATTAGTCGCGCCGAAAAACTCAGCGCCGCGTAATTGGCCGCGCGCAATTTTTTCCGCGTGACACGTATAAACGACGCAGATGCCGCGCGGCGAAATCTTTAATTTAAATTCATAGTCGCGGCTTCCTGTTTATCATGAATTATTAACGCGCCATAAAATCGTCTAATAGATTAAGTGGGTTCGGGGCCGTCGACCCGGTCGGATAATTGTGGCACACGCATCATTGCGCAATGCCGATTGCATCAGTGGACCATTGTTTCGCATATATCACCGCGGGCCGATTTTTATCTGGGCCCCGTCGACGCCCCGAAAAGCCGTAAACCGATTGATTTCGGGTTGCGTTCCGGGTCGCCCGTCGCACCGAGCGACGTGGCCATGCGACTTGGCCGATGGGCGTGAGTCCCAAAGTAATTTACATCTCGCGCGACCGCATCTCGGCTCCGTAATTAACAAGTATCCTTGAAAAAATATGAAAGCCGCCAATGTCGACGATTTACGGCGTTTCGCCATTAAGCCCGTAATTCGTGCGATCAAGGCCGCGTCACGGCCGCGCCTAAGAGGAGCACATCTTTGATCAGGCTTTTTGCAGGCACAATGGTTTTGCGGGCCGCCAGAGCGCGCAGCCTGACTTATGTTTTGGCCGGGACAAAGGAGTATTAGACGCGTCACGGTGACTGGGATGTCGACCTTCGTGATGCAGCAGTACCACTTGTACGCTCTGTCGCGTAAATGTTCTCACCTGCGCCAAGGTGTTTCATTTTCTTCGTCCTTTTTATGCTGCGCCGCGCCGAACGCGGCGTCCTTGTTCAGCACGCCTTGCATTCTGTAAATGATGATTGTTAGGTTGTGATATTCAAATTAGGATGATCGTAGGAAAGTGATGCGGCGGAGACCTTGCGGGGAAGATGATGCGGGGACGATCAACTGGGGGAGGGGTTTAATGGTGGTTATCACATTGTGGCGCTTGGATGGGTATAATTAAACGAAATTGAAAAAAGAGAAGCGGGTAACGGGCTATTGAATTGGTCGTCGGGTTGAAACATTTCGAAGGTGCCGAGGATCAGTGGGTTTAGTGGAAGACAAACAGCAGTCAGGAGTAATTTGAATTTGTGCAGCAAGATTGAAAAGGTATCGTTACCAAACGTTGATAAATGGACGGCGAAGCGAAGGTATCAAGGAAATGATATCTTCGAGAATATTGTACGGCGAGTTCCATTTCACGCCCCAAACAGGAAGACTTGCAGGAAGAAATAAAAAGTTTGGAAACACGGAACACTGATGGGAAAGCTTGTACATCGGAAGAAAATTGAAATCGGCCAGTGTTGATGCTGGCATTCAGACGTGCAAACAGGAGCGACAAACGGAGCAATCGGAACTTATTCCCAGCGAGCGATAATCACAAACCGGGACGACTAAAAGGAACATTAGAAACACAATCAAATAGCAATGTTAACCGTTCGCCCTTGCGTCGGGGCGTTTCATTTCCTGCGCCTTTTTTCTCATTTGTCCTCTTCCTCTCACTTATCCCTCTCGGTCTCGCTTCGCACTCTATAAATCCAGTTCTTTCACAGATTACCCGTAGCAAGCGGCACCGTCTTCGGTAATGCCTATAAAATATATATCAGGATTGTAGCAGGATTTGGCCCAAATGGAGAATCCGCTTTTTACCGCGTCTTCTAATTTTTCACTCTCCCTCTGTCACTTCGCATCCTAAATAGACGTCGCTTTTTTGGGCCCCCGCCAAGCTTTCTCGGGCGCGCGGGCCCGGGGAAAAATTTTCACAGTGCATTCACCGCATTAATCCGCCATATTATCGTCGCGGGCTTCCCCCTCGCGAAGCCGGCAAAGAAGGATGGCTACATAAAAAGCGCACGTCCGAGCGGGCACAAAAACACGAGGCGTTTCTTCAATTCAAGAGCACCGAAACGCATTTCAGTCGGAGCGGGTTTACGTAGGCGAACAATATATGTTACTCGGTGCGGGCACTTTATGTTACGGACGGGTTACGGCGAGGCCATTGTGGGATTACCCGGGCCGAATCTTCGAGCAGATTCGGTCGCGCGATAGAAAGTAATTGTCCCCGGCGGATGATTTATGCCGGGGCACCGCGGCAGCAATAAAAACGGAATCGCAATAATCGTCAGTTCGATCGTCGGGCCCCGATCGGGCTGGGCGCTCGGCCCTGCACTGCCTCTCCCCTCTTCCGCTTATTATTTCGCGTGGCGTCATGTTCCGGCGCGCTCATATTTATTTCGTTCTGATACGCCGTGCAGAAAAATGCGAAACCCGGCAAGGGCCGGGGCCTCGGATGGGAATAAAGCGAGGGGAATAAAAGCGCGCTGCGGATGAGAATCGAAACCCGACATGTCCAGGCAATGTCCCCCGCTGCGAGACACTCGTAATGACCAACCCGATCTTATCAACCGAGCGCTCGAGCTTCCTTGCCATTGTACACTTATCTCCCGACTACCTTCCCCGCTATCGCGCTCCGCTCTTCCAACGAACTTTCGTTCTCTCCGCCTCGGCGCTCTCGTCTTTTTGGCTTCGTGCTGGGCTCGATAGCACGAGCCCGTGGTATGCGAGCGCGCACTTGTGGAAGCGCGATCCACTCGCCGGACATCGTTTGCTACGTGTCCGTGGTGACGGACGCGCCGAAGCCGGCGCGACGGCCGACGCAGGTGCCCCTAATGAAAACGAAAATGCCGGCCGCGATATTGCCGGACGGCCACTTGCCGGCGCGCGATTGCATAATGCGCTCCCGCCGTTGTTGACTAACAAAGGTGGTTTAATCTTGCGGTTATTAGCCCGGACTTGGAGGACTTGGAGAGCCTGGGATTTCGAGGGCACTTTTACGTTGTTCTTGGCCCGCGATATTGAAGGAAACTCGACGCGGGAGATCAAAAGTATCAAGCACGAAATTTGCAAGCGCGAGGGCGAAGGCTCAGCGTTCCGGAGACCACGGAAATTGGCCAATGTTGATGTTAATTTTGATCTGGATTGCACTTCGATTCACGTGTTTCGAGTGGTTGCGTGCTTCGCGGGCTGTCCTTGCGGTGGGATACATTTTGGCGTCGCGTTTCAGAGGTGTCGCGTGGAAATGAAGGCAAAGAGGCAGACAATCGAACTGGGGAATGATGGAATTATTGCCGCCCGACGGCGCGGTTCGAAGGCAAAAACAATCGGCCCTTAAAATCGAACGGGTCTCAACGAGTTGCGAAGATCAAACGACGAGTTGGCGAGGAAAAGGGTTGGACGCGGAGACGGAAACATGTTTGGAAGGACGCGAATGCAAATCGGGCGTTGTGAATGTTAATTTTAATCCGAATTACTGTTCGATCTCCAATTATGAAGAGCTCGGGTGTCTGCAGACTAGAGTCGGCTGCCTTGAAGAGCGCGCGGCTATCCGATTGGCTCGGGTCCAAGGGTTCCCCGAAACGGCGACTTTGCGTTTCGATTCATCGCGGAAACACACACACAATTATTACGGGCATTTGATTTCCGCGGTATTACGTTTCTGGGGGTCGTAATTTTGCGAAATGGTATCCATTGTTGCGCCCACTTCGCCGCGCACAAAAGAACTATTTAATCATGCGATGTGCCCGGGATTACGTGACTTTTGTCGACGGGCCGAGATCGGCGATGCGAGATTATGATTTTTCGAAACTTACAAGCCCATAAAACGGCCGGGAGTCTCGAAACTCGAAATAAGCGGCGCGCATTCCGCCGGGGAAAAGAATGAATCCTTTCCGGCACAATAATATCTCGCCAAATATCTTTCAACGCGGCGCATTCAGTGATTTATGGACATTCGTCCTTTTTTCGTGAAGTACTCAGGCACAAAGATCCGCGATGTACATTAATGATCCGAGATTAGAGTCAAATAAAGCGCGCTTCTTCATCGCGCGCGGCCATAAATCCAGCACAAAGGATCCAGGAAGCAGACGCAAGGGGACCAACCCTTTCTCGACAAATCCGACATCAGTCAGCGCGAGGTAAACGTCACGCGACGCTCCCAGATATATCTGCGGGGCCGCGCGCGCGATTTATACGCGACGGATGCGTGAAGCCCGCGACCATATTCGCCGGGTGCACACGCAGCGGCGAAAGTTCCGTGCGAGCGTAAAAAATCGGCTCCGAGCTAGCGCGCGGGAGCGACGAGGATGGAAAAAAGGACGCTCGCGCGAAAGAAGTGTGCAGTCTCGCTGGAATAAGACCCGACCGTTTCCAGCGCGGCGTCGCCTTACGCTTCATGAAATTCCATTAACTTTCGGTGTCGCTGCCAGCTTTGCGCTTAAAAACATTAAAATTCCCGGCGAGACCGCGTTATGAAACTCTAACGGGCCGTCTGCAAAAATTAAATGCGTTTGAATAAATATACCCGGCGATAATGTTTATCCGGTTGTCTGCACCGATTGACAAATTGGAATGAAGAGGTCACAGTCGAGCGACGGGCCTTGGAAACTGCGCTTAGTTGCGTGGAAGTCGGTCGTATGGAGATGATAAATGATTCGATGAAATGAATCTTTGAGTCGGAATGTGCCGCGGAGTAATATATCGTACAATTGAATACTTTGGCGAACGGTGTCGTGCTCGTCGGGTGGAATGATTTCTGTAAAATGCTGCAAAAGCTGGAATAACCGTTTCCCGTGATATTTAAGAGAAACGCAGGCGAGTTAGCGAGTATGGCAGCGCTTGAAAACTCCTGGGATAGAGACCATTAACCTATTTGTCAGGTGAAATTAAACTTTAAAATATTCGTCCTATTGACATTGTTTTACGGCACGACAAGGTTACCCACGCAGCGAACCAAAGCAATAAATAAAGGGAGGTCTACATTCAAACGCAACCAATCACTCGATGGCTTCATAAACTTGCGTTGCGTACTTTTCCCTTTGTTATTTATTTCGCACGAACATTCGACATGTATGCTCATTCCAACTAGGCTTTCCGATTCCATCGTCGTTGAAAAATGGATTCCTTGTCGAGTAATTATATTTTAAAATTGAATATAACCATAAATAAAACTCGGCGGCGTTGCTCAATGGATCGCACAAGACGACTTTTAATGTGAATGATTGTTTCACGAAACTTCATTAAAAACTGATTTTTCAACCCATCGACCTTCAACTCCTGACATCTGTCCATTAAGATTCTTATGAATACATGTAAATGCCGCGAATACATTATGGGAACCGAACAGCTCGGGCTTCCAGAGAAAATGCCTAACCCTACGAAGTCCGATGAAGAAACGATGCCGACTAATTCAATTCCGATACCCCGATCCTCGACACCTGCCCAGAATTTATTGGCAGCCAGTGCGCCTTGTTGACACGGGTAGTTAACTTATATTAACGTATCTAGGCAATTCTGCTAGTAATGGCTTGAAATTAAGGCACCTGTCCGGAATTAGGGCACTTGCCGAGTTCATACATCAAACTAAGTCCTGTTGAATGCTGATAAATGTTATAAGCGACAAGGATCGTTTTAATGAAATCCACGAAAACAAATGGTGCCGAAGGCGTTGCCGATTGGAACGGTGCGAAATTGAAAAATTATATGTTTCTTTTCACGGAAACATGCACGGAGTGTGTCGTTCAGTAAATCTTGGAAACCTTTTAAAAAGTCGTTTTGTTATCAAAATTGATTGTTAGATGCTAGATTGGATATACAAATTGACCAGAAGAAGATTGAATGATACGAATCTTTGTTTTATCTTACTTGAGTAAACTGTTTTGTAAATTAACATAAATAGCCCAGATCGGAAATATCGTAAGTGAAACCTCATACACGGTTCGTCAACAGTAGACAAATTCCTGTTCTGTAAACGCATCCTGCTAAACAGATCCTCCAATTGAAATCTGCAAAAATAAATCATCGGCTGACGCTTATCCAAGATCAGAAACCTCGCGCGCCGATTTAGTAATTAAATTTGCGAAGGTGATGGGTCCCGGAAATAATACTGGCGGCGTCTTCGCACGACGCCAGCGCATGAAACACAATTTAAGTTCGGTATATACAGCTAAGAGTTGACTACCCGAAGGAAAGTACCTATCGAGCGGTTCGCAAATTCACCGACATCGTACGCTTTCCGACGTTGAGCGATTATTACTTAGTCGTGTGACCCAATTTCGCGCACGAACATACTTTTCCTGCGTGATAAATTCATCTCTTTTTCTCAGGAATACTCAACATCAACGTCAAAGTTACGACGCCCGATAAAAGGCTTGAAATATTCGTATAAATAAATCGATACGACTGCGGGTTGATAAATAATTCAACGCGCGAAAGATTTACAACAAATATCGTTTTTGTACAAAGTTATAAGCCGCAGGTTGTATACAAGAGACGTAAACGAGGCTATATTTATATAGCAGGAGCCCGTCGTGCGAATCAATTGACGGATATGACAATTTGCGAATCGCAGTATGGAGTGCCACAATTTATGACACGACCGCTGCATCAAATTAGACCCACACCGAGTGCAACTGGAACTAGTATTCCAAATTAATAAATAATGTATTTAGCGTGCATTTCCTTAGCATCGAGTGCGCCGAGTAAAGGTCTTCTCATAATTTGGCGTGACAGCGGTTGCAAAACACCTTGGCGGTTTGACGGGGATTATGTGTTCGTTCGCCGCGCACAGACCGAACAATTTGTTACATCAGCGGCAATAAATTATTAATTGGTCACTTACCAACGGAGATTAATTAGTCAGTCGGGTTTATTGTCTTTGTTAAAGCTAATAGAGTTATTCATTTGCACATGCGAGAGCTAGCAAGACAAAAATTGATCGTTATTTACTATGGGAATGAGTCGGTACCGTGTTGTTCGTGTGCAAATGCTACAAAACAAATTCTCAATAAAGATCAATATACTTTGCGAGGTAAAACTCTGTATACGAGTACAAATTCCTACGTGAATGTCCTTGGATGTAAAATAAAATCGGGAAGTTGCATCTAAACGTTCTTATACTTGTATTTCGATTTGGTACACAGGCATCATTAAAAAGTATCTCAAGAGTGTTGATCGTGCAGGTAATTAAATAGCATCTCCTTTTAAAGGAAATAATTTTTTATCCACACCAAATGGATCCCAACGATATAACGTTGAAGCATCAAATGGGCAAAGTATTTCTGATACATATCTGAGTAGATATGAGTTGATCTGAATATGTATTGCAATTTTTTAAACAATGTACATTAAACTGTATTGCATTTCTCGCATTACTGTTGAATCAAAATAAATGTATGCTTGATATTAAAGTCTATACGGTTAAATGCTAAATCATTGATCAACAACAAGATATGGGTTTTAATCATCAAGAAAAAAAAGTTTTTCCATAAACTATATTAGATCATTTCGAAAAAGGCGTGTCGGAAGCAGGCTTACAACACACTAAAAATATTCTTCCAATAATAAATTGCGATCAATTTGAACACCGACTGCTTGTTAAATTGAAAAACTTATTACAAAAGCGGCAATAAATTTCTCGTCCAACAATTACGCCTGGTGATTAATTAACCGGATCATTGTATTGTCTCTGCGGAGTTCGATGGAGTCATTCTTTCGCGCGCACAAGTGTCGGTGAATCGAAAAATAATTCATAGTTAATTATGGGAATGTGTTACGTTCGTGTTTACCAGGTAATTTATCAGCAAATGGCTAATTTGGAGATCGTTAATGCAATAAGTGTCCGCTTTTTTGCCACGCTTGCTGTTTTTCCGCTAGAACCTGGATAGACGCAGATCGATACACGTGGGACATGAACGGAATAACTTCAACGTGCCAGATGTGGGTACAGTCGATAACACTTTTATCTCTATTCTCTAACGCCGCATACCTAAACGAAATTAAAGTTAATATCGTTTCGTAATCGCGGCAAACAATAAATGTCAAAGGCAGAGCAAGGATGAAACGAATTAGTCACGCCATAATGTTGGCGATAATTGCAATTAATGCGCGTTTAAGCCGAATTTATGACGATTAATTGCCCTAAATACGCATTTAACGCGAATTTATGACAATTAATCGTGAAAAATAGCGCGCTCGTTTTCACGTGGGTTTTTGCGCAGGCGAATTATTCAACGCAAAGGTATGCGCGAATGTTTTGCATTTGAGTTACCCCAAGTCGCGATGTTATAATTATCAACGCAATTGCACATATTTTCGCAAAATAAGTAATTAGATAACTTAAATTACGGTTTCTTGTTAATTTTGAAATGCAATTTCTAATTGCGTTGTTGCAGCGTTATTATGCGCTAAACTGATATTCGGAATTCTTGAATGCTTAAAGTAATTAAAAACCACAAGTTTATCCCGCAATGATTTATAAAATCCCAACGGGTCAAGAAACTAGATCGTGAAATAAAGCTAAAGATATCTCAGACAATTATTTGACTTTATGAGTTTACGGAAGCGCATTTGAGAATCTGATATCTAGTTATTTGTTATAATAAAACGATAATGGTTCTGTAAAAGCACACGAAAATGTTAGTGCGCGTTAACTGGGCAATTTTATACTGATCCTGTTTTATTTCTAGTGCATAATCTGAATTATAATGGTTTACGACTTTGATGCTTTCTTAAACGCAACAATAAGGTTATTTTTTATTAATGCGTACTACTGCCAATAAATCTAAAAATATTATACATAAACTGTAATAAGGCTATAGGATAACGAGAATCATTGCACAGCAATAGTTTTGATTACCTGGTCAAATGAATCGTAAGAACTGAGGATATTCTAAGCGAATTAAAATTGCTAATTCGGAAAACGTGAATTATTAAACTCCGATTATTGAATATTTGCCAAGAAAAATTGCACTTCTAATCCACCCAACTTTCCATATCCTCCCAAACTATAATACTACCGTCAAAACAGAAACTCCAACTTCGAGTAATATCGCCGTAAAACACTGTAGCACAAAAAAATCGTCCGATACCCGACTTTTCCGAATTGGATTAAAATGCTAACTTTATTCAATGCTAATTTTCCGTCGCGCTGAAAAGTGTAATCTTTCCGTAAAAAATGTTTTTCCCTTATTACCCAGGTTTCGCAGCGAAAAACTGTCTCAGCGCATTCACTACTCCGGTGTGCATAATTTGCGGAATTATCAACATCTCGCCAGTTAAGGCCGCGCAACTGCGTCGGCGCATTAAAGTTGCATGCGTTTATCATCGCTGACTGAAACCAATGCATTTCCCCTTGAAGATAGTCAGCTCGTTACCCCATAAATGCTGACGGTCAAACGTAGCCGACGAAATCGGGAAGGACAAAAAGACGCCGACCTTGAAAGTAAAAAGGGTTACGCCCGAGTGACAAAGCGCGCGCGATAAGTAACACAATGGGATTTGGCGACTTTGTTAGCAGTCGCGCGTCCGCGCTCGGCAATGCGAGAAAGCGGATACGCCTCGATCCGGCGAAGTCAAAAGCTGGCCGGCGCACCGCGGGGTAGGCCGATAGACATCGCGCGAACGTCCCGAGATTTTTGTGCATGCGGAATGCGCATTGCCGCGCGTTATAATATTATCGCGGTTTATGCGCCGATGTATCGCGTCGACGAATCCGCGTACGTATGTAAACCGCGCTACGTGCATGATAATTGCCGGCAGCTAGTTTTTCATGCCGGGCGCATTGCGCGCCGATGCATGCATTTTTCAAGTACTCGGCGCGGCCATCGGATTTGCATTTTCGCCTTTCCGAGCGCTCGCAAAACACGCCGCCCGGTCCATTTGTCACGTTTATTGTTACATTTAAAGTCAAACTCCATTATTTTAAATACATTATTGGCGTCAAATATTCGTCGGGCGTTGCGCGCGCGACGTTGAGGTTGACAGATCAAAAACGGCAGATATTGAAAATCCATTACCGAAAATTACTTTACGGATTGTCAAGTCGAAAAATTGGCCGCCCGAAGCGTCGCCCGCGCCGCTTTTTCGCTCTTTGATTAATTCGCCGCCCTTTTTTCCCGGGCCGCCGTTTTTCCCCGGCCGCCGAACGCGCGCGAGCGCATTTTTGCGTCGTCAAGTGTCGAGGAGCGTGTTGCCGTTTTGTTGTTATAATAAATGCCGGCGGTTTTAAACGTGCGCGAGTGAATGCCAACAAAGAGGTCGGCTAAAAGCGCATCGGTATCCCACATCTGATTCCATCTGAAATATAAACACACACAGACGCGCGCGCCGCCGCCGTACCGTTATGATGCAAATTTGCGCGGGATATATTTGTTTCGTCGAAGCGACGTGATATTTCAAGATAACGCGTTTTCATTTCGCGGGAGGCGTCGTTCGTCGCGAGTTGCGCGGCTGCGGCGCATCGCACTCGATGGGATTGTTCAGATTAAATTAATTAATTTCGTCGAGTGTTTGCGGAAAAAACGACTGTGTCCGTTCTTTGCTTGCTGAATCGCAATCTTCATAAGTTATTAGATAATCGGGCGAAATGGCGAACGGCAGAAAGCGGGGTTTCAGCGGGAGCCAAAATCAAGCACGTATATCTCTGGCGGAACCGGTGCAATCAGAAGAAATTTTCCCAACCCCCGGGACCGCATAAACATCTGAAAAGCGGCAACGGTTGTTGCCAAGTGACGAAAAAAGGCGAGATCGTTTGTTGGCGATACGGGCGTTGCGGAGCGCTCGCTACGGTCATTATAGTTTATTTGTTAAATAATTATTCAGTGCGAGCAAATACCGGAACCCGTCGGGGAAAGAAACGGCTTTTCGTCGATCGTAAACGACGATTCTTATCGCCCGATCCCGCGTGGTAGCACCGTCGCACCACTTGCAGAGCGAAGTGGCGCGAGAGTCGGTATAACGTTAAGATACGCGCATATGCAAATACGATAATAGCAACTTACGAGACTTCGCGCGGATTAAAGATGTTCGTCGACTCGAACTTCACAGACGCTAGGCGAGATTGTCTGCGTGTTTCACTTACATATATTTCCAGATAGACAAGTGTCGTTTCCACAGTGTTTCGGAAAAGAACTTTATATGGAGGATCCCACGTGCGCAATCTGTTGGAAAAATCCGTGTGCAAAGATCCTTAAGTTAGATTTCAATTTAAACAAACCTACACGATGAACTCTGCGTGCAAAGATATGTACGTACACACCGCGATACGAAGATCTTGGCATTAGGAGTTTGGCGCAGCAAAAAATTCTTTGTGATATCGGAAATAGAAAATCGGCAAATAATATAGTTCGAGGAACGAAACTGGAAACTACATGAGTCCTTGAGTTTATGAGTTTGCTTCAATGATGGGTTGTGTATTATTTTATGAAGGCAGACATTTTTTTGTATGGATCATTGCACATTCACTTCAACAACTTGCGAGGTTTGGTGTCTTAAATCTGTGCTTTTGAGGAAAAACCAGTTAAGTCACTTTTTTGTGATTTTGAGATATTTGCGTTTAAAGTTTCGAAAGGAAACTTTTGCATTTGTATATCAATCTTCTTTATGTCTATTGGATACCATTTCTAAGGAAAAATAAAGGTAAAATTTAATGTTTAAGTTACCAAAATTAAATTTAAGTTTTCCTATGTATTTTGAATGGGAACATAACTGGTTATTCCTCAAAACGGGTGCACTTAACTGGTTTTTCCTCTAAAATGACACTTCACTGGTTATGTTTTGTCAAAATTGAGCAAAATGTACATCAGATAATAACATTTCGATGTTCCCAAATGAAAATATACATAATTTGTCAAATTTGTCAAAAAATGTGACTTAACTGGTTTTACCTCAAAACCACAGAAATAAGACACCATATATTAAAGTCTAAATATTAAAATATAAATAAGAAAAATATTATAGTTGAAGTCACTATGAAGCTGTTGCTTAGTTATCTAAAAAATATGAATACTTTGAAAAAGAAAACTTTAAAAAATCAAGGAAATAGTTCACCATTTTCAACAGGATGTCGTTAATGGAAAAATTCATTATTTGTTTCGAAATTTTACGACCCCTGAGAAATATTTGGTCTCAATACGAAATCATTTATCATTTTATCATATGATACGTAAAATTCCGTGTGACATGACATTTAACAAGTAAAATATGAAATAAATAAATCGTACAAAATGTTATAAACAGTATTCATTCTATGGTGTTCTTTAACAAAAATTGTTTACGTATTTGATACAACGATCATAAATTCGATAAAACTAAGAACATCAGCTTTATTTAACGTTTAACAAGGGGTGAGTGGTGCTGCAATAGCGATAAAGGCCAATAAAAGGCGTTTCTCTCGTATTTTGTATGTATTGCTCTTGTTTGTAAGACGAATAAAAATGATTTGGATCGTTGAATGATCAACTCTGAAATGAAGGCCGATGTTCATTTATACTGCGCGATCGTTCTGCGATCGTTTTGTGATCGTTTCGAGATTGTTAGGAAAAATATATAAAACGCTTATTGGTCATTATGCGATCGTTTAGCGATCGTTCAACCATCGTTCTGTGATCATTTCGCGATCGTTTTAAGATAATTAAGCTAAACATATGAAACGATTATTGATCCGAGAAAAAGAATCGTGTGCCCTTTATGATACACTGTATAAAGTCGGGTGTGGATTTGGATTTCGGTGTTGATTTTCACTCCACCTGGTGTAAAAATAAACCAATCAGAACTATTGCCTCATATGGTTCTTCATTTCGATTGGTTAACTTTCACCTCACGCGGAGTGAAAATCAGCACCGAACTCCAAATCCACACCCGATTGTTTACAGTGTATGAATGTGATCACAAAGGAGGTGATCACTTTATAACTAAGATTTTCTTTTTCCATCATTCCATGATCATCATAAAAGATACCTTTAATGATGATCTTGGAATCAGTTTGTGATCATTCAGCGATCAGGTAGAATAGTCGACAAATTTAACACATTTAACCATATTCGAATATTCAAATGATCACTTTGTGATCACTTGAATGTGAAAGGCAAAACTTGAAAAACGCTTTTTGCATGTGCTGTAATCGTTGACCGATCTTTTAACTACAGTAAAACTCCGATTTAGCGATAATTTAATGTCCTTTTTCGTAAGATAATCGTAAGAAATAAATCCCCGAAAAAATTTCTGGATTACTTTAAACAAAAGAACGTGATCCCTTTATGCCAAGGTTTTTGAGACTTTAGTGACCATGATGGGATCCTTTGAGTTATTTTGAAATCACTGAATGAAAATATTCAAATGATCAGTTTGTGATTATTTGAACTTTACGCGATTCCGCAATGCTGTAGTGAAAACATGAAAACCTAATCAACTTTAAAAACTTGAAATGACCATAAGTTTCACTAAACATACCTCATCAACGTGAAATCGTGTACAAAAATCAACAAAAAACATTTAATATGATGCTTGCATCAAGCATGTGATATTTTAGAACAAAAAGTAAAAAACTCCGTGAGAGCAACTTTTTTTTACTTTAAAATAAAGTTTAACAATTAACTGTCAAATAATCTTGATTTTCTTTAGTTTCACTGAATTCAGGATCATTTTACGGAGACACCCTAATTCATTTTTAAGGACGCCCTAATTCATACCCAGAAACAAATTTCGTAATTTTATTTGTTTATGAATTCAAAAATAATGCAAAACAGATCGGCAATTTAAAATATCAATCGATTAACAATTACTTAAAAAATTTTACTAGTATACGTTCACCAAAAACGCCAATGTTGTTACCTCGAAATCAGAAACGTTCGAATTTTGTTCGTCGCACTACGGAAAATTTAACTAAATTCAGTGGCAATTCAATTCCGCTGATTTGAAAAATTTCAAAGGAATTTTACCAAACCGAATTTTTAGATCGAATCTTTAGAATGAACGTTTTAATCATGTGACAACAAAAAATATATCCATATAATTCAAAATTCTTCGATAGCAATGAATGAAATCTAAATCTGGATTAATAATTTTATACATTGAAAAGTAATTGTAATTTTAAGAATATATGAGTGTATTCTTAAGATAAATTTATTTGTTAAAAAATTGTGTAATTCAGTGATAGCCCAAAGTCATTCATAGCGAATTGAACGATTTTAACCTGAATAATTAATGATAATTAATTATCAGCTTGCGAGCAGATAAAATGGTCATAAATTTGTCAAATATTCGATTTGAAACGAAAATTTCAATCTTGCGTTTTTTTATTAATAATAAAGGGCTGTTACAATTCTGATGCTATTTTGATCCGTTTCAAGATTCGAATAAAAAAACTTGCGAATTTCATTAAAGTTGTGCACTAATAGAATTCTGATTACATTTTCTCTGATTTTGATTTCGTACCAAATAATCTTTTTGAGAATTTTACTCTGCTGGAATCTTGATCTTATTTTGATACGAATTTAGTTCCTAATAATTAAATTTTATCAGAATTAGACACTGATAGAATTCTGATTGTGTTTTCATCTGGGTTTAGTATTGATTAATAGAATTAGTGAAATTTCTTTTCATTGAAAAGAAATTGCACTAATCCTATTAATGTGAATCAATGCAAATGTGAAAATTTGCATTGATTAATAGAATCAATGCAAATTTTCAGAGCTTAAGGAGAGATTCTAGTTCTTTGGATGAAAAATCGATTTTTTGCATTTTTGGCATTATTAAGGTGCATGGCACATAAAAACACGTTTTAGGAAAAGCATATTTTAACGTCAATTTGATGGAAATTTGGAAATAGCCAAAAGGACTACCCCAAAATAAATTAAACAATGAGCCAAGCTGACTACACTGATGTCCTGGAAGGCGTAGTGCATGGAATTGCTTGTTAATTGTAAGTAACTAAGTCAAAATGAGTAACTCAAAGTAAATCGCGTTTTTCTCGAGAAATATGATTTCTCATACCTTATGCCTATAAGATATGAAAAAAGTTATACACAAATCATCTGTTTATACTGATAAACATGGAAAAAGGGGTAAAAATAGTACTTCTTTTCAAATGAGCATAAAATGGCCAAAAGAAATTGTTTTTTTGACTTAGCTTGACAAGATGCATCAGACAAGATGCGGACCTTCCAGGATAGCTGCCAATGGAGAATGTACGAGCAGAGGCCTTGCGTTTAAACTGATTTTTTAGTTACAAATAAAAACTTAAAAAAAATTTTTTAGAATAAAATGGTAGATTTTATGAACGAATGAACATCAGTATAACAGTGAAAACCGCAAAGTCGTAACTAAAGTCCTTACTCAGAATATCAATTTCAATTTACCTTTTTTTCAAAAGACCTGGAAACCCCCCTTAAGAATTTCGAGCATAGCCAAACAGTGATTTCCCCTGATAAATAAATATTGATCCGATTTCAGTTTCAAACTAAAATATCCTGCAATAACTACCAGACCTTCAGTAATCAAATTTTCAAATTTTCGGAGCGTTATTTTAGGTCAAAATGATTTTTTTCTGGAAACGAAAGAGTTTTCCATACCTTCAATTATTTGTGCTAGAACTTCTCCGGCATCTATGTTTACCACTTTCGTCCCAAAATTCAGATCTCCATACAAGCTCCCTTAAACAACCTCTTCTATTTTCAGATCCGCACATTCAAAACCGTCTACATAATAACTCGAAAAAACCCTCAAATAAAGAGCGCTAAAAGGAAATTCCCTTCTAAAGGAATCGCCGCATAAAATATCAATACAGCCCTCTGCATATCGATTAAATATGTTCAATGATTCGAATTTTGTTGATGTTAAGGGAAAGCGTCTGCGTGCTTCACTTACCTACTATGTACGATCGGAAAAATGCACGCATACATTTTTTGCCGGCTGCGCACAAGGGACTTATTTTTGCATAAAGCTCCGGCGGATTCGCCTTCGTATGCGCGAATCATTGTCGAACTGTAAAGAGAAAAGAAGATGTTTGCGGGCGTCCTATTAGCCCACGTAAAGGGAGACGTCTGGCTTTCAGAAAGCTTCCCACGTTCATACAACATCGATCGGGCGTAACTTTGAAAAGCTTCAGGGAAAACCAATCGCGTCGCAATGTTACGCGGAAGTGACGAAGATATGGAAAAAAGTCCATCATAAAAATTGAATGTAACAAAAACAATCGCGTTTTCGTGCTCTCGCGCGGCTGCAAATTTAATACACGGATGCTCGTCATCGTCGTTCTGCTTTTTGTTCCGCAACGCTGCGAAAAATAAACAGCGGGTAAAAAGCCGGAAAGAGAATCGCACGAAAACAAGTCCGTTATTGAAATCGAATTTAATGGAAACGAATAATTCCCGGCGCACACGCGCGCCGTCGAGGCTTTCCGAAAATCATTACTCCGCGTTAACGTTCGACGCTTGCCAGACAAATGCCCGACTGTCAGTGGTCAAAGTTCACTCTCGCTGCGGAACAGTGCGTCTTGTTACACGGCTCAGACGTCGCGTTTCCGTGTTGCGTTTTTCCGCGTCAACGATACGCGCGACGGCATCTGGCGCACAACAACTACGAATGTTTAGACGGCTGCTGAAGTTACGACACGTCCACGAGCAGTGTAGCAAATCAGCCCGCATAATTATAGCTACGCGAATCGAACTTATCGCAAACTGGCGCCTCGGGCGCAGTTGCGATATTACATTTTATATTTCAATTGGTCTCGTTACCGAGGAATTTCTTGAATAACTTATACCGCGGTATATTTCAAGCTCGCGCCTGGAATTTTTATGTCCGCGTCTTATGTGGCATAGGAGATTGTTCGGTGCGGATTTGTGCCCGCGTTTGCGCTCGCGGCTCTGCGTCTTCTTGTTGCACAATCAGTCCATTACATTAATTAAGCGCGCCGCCATTATTTCGCCACGCCAAAAAAACGTTTCAATTTGTTTAACAGCAAATGGAATTCGCGCTTTATTTGCGCGCGCAAATACGCCGACGTAATTTAAACCGGACGCCTCGGCGCGATCGAACTGTAACAATATTTACAAGACATATTATTTGAGCCCCGCGAAACCAGTTTCTCGAATCATAATTGCCCGTTAAACGTAACGAGTATCGAACAAACGCGTCGGGCGTTTAAAATTGCGCTTCCCAAGCGTCGTTTTTCAGCACCGTCGCCCGGGCAACAAAAACACGCGCGCCGTTATCTATTGACTTAATTAGCGACACTCCCGTCGCGAATCTGCCCCGTAATCAACCTTATTACAATTTACACGACTAAAATATTTCATCCTGGCCCACGAGCCGAAGAAACCGGAGCCGATGGAAAACGCGCGTTAATCCGCTGCCCCCGTTCGCCGAACAATACGTGCGTCCGCTAATTGGCGATGAAGCCCAATTATTACCATTATGACTGCCAGAAAACGAGCGATCGTTCGCGTAGACACCGCAGAAGGAGGCGGAAAATGGTTCCCCGGCGGATTGAGTCGCACCGTATTTCAGCGGCCGAGCGAAAGCCCAACGACAATGTTAATTGTAAGAAACTCGGTAGGCCGGGGCAAATTGACCGCGGTCGCTCGTTCGGCTCGCAAGTGCGCGCTTTACGGCGCGTTCCTTGCCCTTCGCCGGGCTCAAGGCGGCAACCCGACGCGCACGCGTTGCTACGCGCGGGCATAAAGTCGGCGGTTTAATGGCGTCGAGATTACCGCTTCTATCGCGTAAGAAAGCATCGCATTACAGTTAATGGCGTGGCGGTTAGTGGGTTGTTTCGCGCTACCTCGAACAGCGAATCAATATGGCCGCGCGCGCGAAAGCAAAAGTGCACAGGCGCTCACCCGCCGGCCCCTTTATTTCATGCTCCGCGGACCGCCGATTGTCCGGCTAATTGCCTCCGAATAATTAGCCGGGGACATTCTTAACGCAAGCCGATTGCGTCAATCGGCCGGGTTCATTACCGGATCCAGGGGGGGGGGGGGGGGGGGGGGGGGGGGGGGGGGGGGGGGGGGGGGGGGGGGGGGGGGGGGGGGGGGGGGGGGG
>JABFPB010001073.1:0-28180 GCA_022817645.1 Ceratoteleas bidentatus | reverse complement strand
TGACAGGTTAGATAATTTATTTATTATTTATTGCAAGTAACCCTGTAAATAAACTTAATAACTGCAGTCTAACATAAACAGTGAGATTAAACGAACTGAAATACAACAACAAATGTTGTATTAAGAGATTCATAGGTAATATGTTTATTGGGTTCTTATTTTGCATTTTGTAATCTATTGCATTGCAAAGGTTTAGGTGGTCGGAAAAAAATTTAGACAGCTTGCCGGAGTTTTCTAGTATTTAGACACTTCTTAGTTTGGGCGAACTTTTTCAGGCTTTTTCGGTTTCCGTTTCAACAAGGGTATTTAGTTAGCCGTAACGGACTTTCGACTGAAATTGAACATACTTAAAAAGTGTTGAATGAAACTGATAACGTTGATCATCGATTGGTAACATTAAAGCTTGAGAGGTGTAAAGTGTCAGGAGTTCGATTTATACGAAATGAAAGTCAATTACTGAATTTGAAAACACTTGATCATCAATTATTAAACTTTGACGCTTTTATTTCGAGTAATTAATATTCATCGTTCCATTTAACGCGTGGAAGCAGCGCCCCTCAATGCGTGTGTGCATCGTAATTACACTACAATAGCTTTATTAAGTGCGAAATGTTAGACAAATTTCAGTCAATTACTTGATCTTTATCAAAGCAAATTCGACAGAAAAGCATTTTTCACCGTTTCGATTAACGGGTATTTTTCGCGCGAATTCGAGTGGCGAAAATAAAATGCAGAGTTATCTTTCGAAGCGGAGTGGAAGTTTCGTTGTTTAGCAAATGCAAAAATGTTCCACTTTTGAAATTATGAATGTTGTCTCTTCGTAACATTTCTATCGCAATTCCTAATGACTGTCGTTCCATTAAATTTGTACTTGGTATTGCTTTTATATCCATTCCCAATATAATAAATTATGTCTCATAAAGATATGAATAAAATAAAAATCAGTTACTGACTTTTCATCGCAACATTCTGCATAATTCTCGGTAACTTCTCCGCGTATAATAAGCACTCAAAATGCCGTGAGTTAAACCACGATTTATGGCTCGCCTGGAATTGATTCATATTTCGTCGACGCAACTTTGTGCCAAATGCAGCTCGAAAAAAATCCGACTGCGCATCGGGACGGAACTTAAGTCTTGTTTATGTTGGACTTCCCGTGGCATCAAAGGTGATTAACGACAGCGCTATCTAGCGGAGCTAATAAGAACTCCGCACCAAAAACACCGTCGACTCTCCGCGAGCAATATAGATCGAGTCGCATTTCATTTGCACAAGTCAATATTTATTTTCGCTTAAAATTACACTCGGTATGTAATTTTAATCCCTCCTCGAAAATCGGCAGCCGCTCGAATAGTGCCTCGAAAGGACACATTTGTAACGCGCAAGCTTGTGATTACGTTACACCATTAACGAAATTTCCGACCCAACGTGATTATGATTAAAGGGACTCCAAAGAAGAATTTAACACCGTTACACCGAACGAGAAATCGTCATCATTAACCTGCCTGAAAAGACGAATGAAATTACGCGAAACAACGTTACCTCACAGACTAACAATTCGAAAAACAATATCCCATTTATTTAATTTGCAGCGAATGATTCAATGCTAATTTCCCGGCGCTCCCGAGTAACCCGTAATGCGGGCGGACGTGCTAGAAATGGCCGCCGCGCAAATTATGCATTAGCACAAAAACGCGGCAAAAAACTTTTCAACATTTATGAAGTCGAAAAAGCACGTATGATCCGCTCCGGTATCTGGTCCAGGACGAAATTCTTTATCTCGCAGTTTTCTTGCGCCCTTTTTTCGTCCTTTTTCTTTCGCGTACCTCGAGCGGATGCGATAACGTATACCTGCGGAATAAAGGTGCTCCCGCGGGTAATATTTTAAAGCCAGCCAGGCAACGCGAACAAAACAGCTGTCGCGTAATTCGCGAAACGGCTCCTACCGTATAGACAGCGAACATTGAATCCACGTGGATTCTATGTGGAGGAACATTCGCACGTAGATTCGACGTAGATTCCACGTCGAATCTACGTGGAGGAACATTCGCACGTAGATTCGACGTAGATTCCACGTCGAATCTACGTAGAGGAACATTCGCACGTAGATTCGACGTAGATTCCACGACGAATCTACGTGTTTTTAAGGTGTGTACCTTTAGGGCTGGTTCGGACCAATTTTTCTCGAGACACGCGCGGACACGGGGCAAACAAGAAGTGTAACGCACCGCTGAAAAATGTTGTTTGCGCCAATAAAACTGATCGTCCGGGCTTATTTTGGACGGGCTCTGCCTCGGGAACTTTGCTCGGCGAAAATATATGTAAACAACGGCCGCCGCCGGTAGCGAAACTGGCCGGGCAAACACATTCGGCGAGCGCATTTGTAAACACGCTTTCCAATTTTTCTCGCGTGAATTAAATGTCGCGCGAGTCAATATTTAAAATGCGATACGCCGATCCGTTTAATGCGGCGCTGCGACGAATTGTGTGCCAACTTTAGCAACCCTTTGTCGCGTTTGATCGACGATCTCGCGGCAAGTTTCGCATTGTGCGGTGATTCATGAAATTTCGGAGCCCATTAAAAAGCGACAAAGGAAAGACGAGAACGTGGACGTAAGCCGATAAAAAAGGATTTTCAAAAAAGCTGAAAATCCCGTGCATTCTTAAAAACAGCGTCGCGACGCTACACCATTTTTTCGCGAAACCTTTCGGAAGTTGGCGAAATGTCGCGGAACAAAGCACGCAAACTTTCGGAATCTGTTGGGCTTTTATCGCAGCTCGGCGCTTCGCCGGAAAATCGAAACAAGAAATAGCGTCGCATTAATGGCGCGCGTTAAGCGAGCGGCGATTGCAATTTCTTGCGCGGTTGACAAAAAGCGGGGCGATTTATTTGTAAACGGTTTATCGGGCGTTTTCAGCCCGATAATTGAAGAATAATTTTTTTCATGACATTTATCCGATACAGCTAAAAGTGGACCGTCAGCGTTCCTTTATGAATAACTGCGATGAAACACGAAGGAAGCAATTCCGCAGCCTGCTTTATTCGCGAATCCCGAAAAAGATGACGTTTCACGCAATTACGGACCGAACCGCCGCGGACGTTTGCAAGAAATTATTTGTCCTAGTCAAACATTGAAAACATTGAAGAAACTATTCGCGAGCGCAGTAGTGATATTTAGTTGATTTAAGGTCGTAGGAATGGTCCGTACTAGTCAAGTCAACAGTTAAATGTACATATTTTAAAAACTATAATGCTAGTCCTTAGAATCATCATTTTTTAATTGAAATGTCTTAATAATTTTAAATCAGTAAATAAAAAATTTGGAATGATGATAACATATACAAATAAATATAAATTCGTAAATGGTTGTGCATTTAACTAGCTTCAGAATGATAAATCTGACAAACCACCCGTTTCCTCGTTGTTATTTTGTCAATAACTTCAAAATCTCATAGTAAAATCATATTTTCTTTTGTCAAATAAATTATTTAAACTATAAGTTAATAGTTAGACAGTTTATAGATGATTAATCTTTACTGAATATATTTGTAAATTGTATGTTTAAAGTAACGTTACCTTGCCGCCCATTTAAAGCACTCTTAAGGTTTTCAATACTTAACCTCTGGAGATCTGAGCGGAGAAAATTGTTGAACAATTGGGAAATCAAAGCTAGTAACGTGCATTTTTATATATATAAATTTGTCAAAATTTAAACTTTATTTTCAGTTTTTGTTCCAACGTCCTTAACCACCTGGTGAATCGGTACGGCATTAAAGTTCGTATATTAATAGCATTTCAAGCGCGATTATTACAATTCCTTCGATCGAATGTGATTGAATTAATAAAAGATGTTAGGCGATTGGGAACATGCATTGTATGCAACTCGTTATTTCGATAGTCGTTGTTCTGGCAATGCGCTTTTAAACGGATTTGATTCGGGGTAGAAAGAGTTCTCGGCTTAAGATAAAAATATTCTGAGCGTTTCTTGACTAAATAATGAGGTTATGTTTGCTGCGGAGAAAAACGAGGAAAAGCTCTTACGTTGTTTCGATAGAAAGCGATATTTCGATAAGCAAAAAGTAAGAATTTATCAATAAGTGACCGATGAAATATTGATGTGGATGTCAAAATACGCTATTATATCGGGATAAAGTGAAGTCGCGATTTCATAATGTTAAATGATGCATATTGTGGTTTCAAGTATTGCAGCAAAAATCGTAAAAAATAAGTTAGAAGTATTCGCTGAAGATATATTATAAATAATGTGTATTAGGAAACATTAAATTATTTTTGAGAATTCTTTGACATCGGATTTAGATTGAGATAGACACTTTTCTTAAAGAAGAATGTATAAAAAATTTTGAACTATTGCTAGAAAATAAGTTATTTTAATAACTATTCGGTCAAGGAATTGTGACATCATTTTGTGTTAAACTTTGTTTGACTTTGATAACACTTCATAATAAATGAGGAAATTAAATATTTATCGTCCGCAATCCCCCCCCACTAATTATCATTTATGACCGAATAATAATTTCTTACTGACAAATTATCGACAATATATCACGTTCACTTGAAATGGTATTATCATGTGCACAAGTTGATAATATTCGCCACCGAAATTGTATCATTGATGACATTATAAAAACAATTAATCAGATTTATATTAATGATTAGAATTCTTCTTCTATTTATCGGCATTTGTCAAGTAAAAGCGTAAAATAAATTTCAATCCACAAAACCTTCAATTATTCGGAACTTGAAATAAAAATTACTGAAGCAATAAAACTAGAAAATGTACCATTTCGAATATCCACTTATCCATAAGCTGTATTTCGCGCCAGACGAAAACGTGTCAAAATAATGCAAATGTATAGGATGGCGTCTGAACAAACTCACACGCGAAAGTTACGCGATAAGGCCCAATTAGCGACGCGAGTATCTCGAAAAATGGTCGAGTGGATTAAAATTTTAATCGCTAACTGACGGGTGACATTGTTATCGATCACGTTCCTCCGCTGTTCCTCATCAATAATTCATCATCGATAATCGCCTAACGTATGAATTGTCAAATCAAAAAAACTCATCGATTATTGATCATTACATTATTCCGCCGCCATCAATCTCCTACGCCTTTCTTACTTTTCCCGCAATTATTGTCATCAATTATTCCAAATCTTATTAATTAATAACTCGGGATATCGTCGTCCGCTGTTTCTTGCCCGCGGCTGCTCTTTACTGTTTTTTTTTAACTGCACCATTTCTCAAGCACTTAATCTCCCATTAATTACTCCTCATGAATTATTCATCGCGTTTATCACCCACTAATTTATTGATCGATAAATTTGCCGAACTTCATTGATCATCTCCATCGACCATTCATCATGTCTTCCTATCAGCGATGCGGTGGCCCTTTTTCAAAGTCGAAAGCCAAAAACCGCACCACCAAATTGTCACACTCTAATTTTTTTTTCTTTTTTTAAGATGAATAGTTTTAGTACAAAGGGAATTCTCTTTGGAAAAGAAAGTCTTTTGTTACATGACAAATCGTTTTGTAACAAAAAAAATATATTTTATTAAAATCTATTTTCAAGTGATTTGTCTCAGTACGGAGTACCCTATCAGCAAACAATAATATTAAATATTACTACAATATTACAGTAATATTAAATATTACTACAATATTACAGTAATATTATAATATTACTACAATATTACAGTAATATTATAATATATTTTTTGCTGATAGGGTAGTTAAGAGCGATATATATCGATATTTTAAAAGGTCGATATTTTTCAGTCGATGTTTTGAAAAAAAAACCTCGATGTTTTGAAACGGCGCAAACTCTTCTGCTGCAATTTTCCATGATTCGTGGAGTGAAATAAAATTAATAAATTACAGTTTTGTTAGAATTTGTAGTTTGTAAAATCGTACACTGTAAAATAAATTTTGTAAAATTTAAATATATATACTTGACACCATTTGCAAGCATATGTACTTGAATTTTAAAGTAGAACAGTGAAATTGCAATTCGAATGTCCCTAAGTTACACTATGCATCGTAAATGTCACAAAAAAAGATTATTCTAACCTCAAATCAGATAGAAGAAATGTCGAAATATGGTATGCATTGCACTTATATTTGAAAAAATAAATGTTTCCGGAATACATTTGCAAAACGGCGTTAGAGGTTAGAATTCACGTCAACCAACTTTGACATAATTTGTAAGTTTCTTTTGAAAATTCTCTTGCACATTTACTATCAGATGCAAAATTAACCAGCAAAAAATTTGGAATAGAAATTAATAGAAAAGAATTGGATTTGTAGCCAAATTCGGCATTCATTAGAATGGAATTCATTTTTCGTTTTTGAATGTTAGAAGTAGTTTAATCAATTCCAATTGGGGAATTCAAAGTTACATTTTTCAAAATGTCATCCTAACTGGAATTGAAACGAATAGAAAAGATTTCATTTTGCCAGTTTGAATTCAGATTTTGGAACTGAACAGAAACGAACTCTTTCTGAAGAATTCAAAATTGCTCGTTTGAAACATTAAGAAATCGCTGGAATAGAAACGAATAGAAAAGAATTGAACATAAAAATATGAATGCCGAATCTTTTCCAAAAGGAATTCAATTTATATTTTTCAATTCTTTTGTATTCTTTTCTATTCATTATTTTTGCTGGGTACCAAAAGAATCGTTGACATTTGATGGTTAATATACATTGAACTCGAAGTTTATATTGCATTAAGTGTACGGTTGAGATCGAATCATTTTACATTTTGTATGCAACTTTACAGTGTAAACTTTAACAATTTCCAGTCGGTGTTAAATAACTAAATAGTTTTTAAATAACTATCTAGTTTTAAAATAACTAAAATTGTTCAAAAGTAGTTTTCAAATTTACAAAATAGTTTCAGTTTAACTGAGGATCACAGACAATAATTGTGACGAGGAGCATTTTTATACATTAAAAATTAATTTGAGATTATATAACTTGCTCGAAGTCATTAAATTATCATCCCAATTTTCGATAACATCAGTTTCATTCCGTACAAACTAATTAACAATTTAGCAAACTTATCACAAACTGTACTATCCCTGTAATATTTTTATTATTATTATCTGTGATTTGAAAATTCAATATTCAATATTTAAATATTTGATCGATATTTCAATACAAATGTATCGGTATCAGCACATCGATATTTTTACAAATATCTCCAAATAGTCTGCAGTCATTTAACCTGCACTCAGTGCAGACTTTTCGCAGTCCGGAGTCATTCAACCTGGACGTCCCAATTTGGCAAATCGCGGGCCGAGACAAATCATCGGGGATCCCAGGCGTGAAATAAGGCGACGGCATTTGCTCAAAACGCGCCGCTTTCCAGGTCAACGCGGATTCGCGTGTATTGCGGCTCTTGGATGATAAGTCACGAAGATGATTATATGGCCGAGGCGCGTGGCCTTGACAGGCGCATCCACCCCGGCACTCGGCACCCTTAATTCAGCAGACGCCGCGTCTGCCGTCCCGCGCCGCTCGTTACGCGCTACGCTTCGCGTTAATTAATACGAGTTTCCAAAGGTATTAATTGTTCCCAACGTGTGCGCCGCACTTAATGAAATCAATGCAGTTTACGGCCGGCGATGGCGCGCCTTTCAATTACGCCCGATTGTTCGCGGCTTATTATGTTTTCGAAAAGGCTTTCATCGATCGGGACAAAGCGATACTTGAAGAGCAATTCACAATTCGGGAAACGAAATGCGGGGAAAACTCGATGGATTTCCCGCATTGGAGAAAAATGCAGTGAAAGAAATGGAAAATTCTTCATTAAAAAAATTCTATTCGATCTAATTGATATGCGGAGATAGTTAATTTTGTCAGATTAATGCGGTTTGTTAAAGTTGGTGAGGTTATGTTCGATGAGTTCGATATTGGTGTTCACTTAAAAGAAGTATAGTTTTTTAAAATATATTTTTTAATAAAAATAAAATTTTGTCAATAATCAATCTCGATCATATATAATCAAATCTAATTCACTACACTACATTTCAGGCTGAACTAGCAAAAAAATGAAATTAACAATGTTCACCACAAAAATAATCTACTACTCCCTCGAAGAAAATCTAAAAAAATCAATATACCTAATTACAAAGTCTATCCACCACTCGTACCTCGAACAGAATTTTTAATACAAATCAATCAGATCTCACGATTTTCCCAGGAGAAACGAAGAATCGTCATTCCACTCTATCTCTCAAATTGAAACGCTTCCAATTTAGCAAGTGCACTTCCCATCCATGCAATTTTTCATATCTAATATCCTCCGTAAACAAACACCTATTTCTCTCGCCATTAGTCACAAATCGTCACCATCTCTTCGCACTCGAAACGCGATTTATTTAAAGAGTTCGACTGCGAAAGTGTCGCTGAAAGATACAAATCGCCACGCTAAGTCGACGAGTTCCGCGGGCGCGACATTTACATCTGTAAGGCCGTCGGAAATGTCGGTCGCGGAAGCGCGATGTTTCCAATATTTTGACGACAAAATTCGGTAAACACGCGCCCGCTTGAAAGCTCGCCAATGGGCGCTGTAAGCTCGTCGGCCGCGCTAATGACGCGGCCGAAAAACCGGCGGGTAAACACAAATATTTTTACGATTCCGCCCGCTATTTTTGGCCGGATTGTATGACAATATTCGGCGCGCGTCCGCGCATACCGTCTCATGCATATACAACGAACGCGTGTATCTCGAATCGGCGCCATCCGATATTTAAAACAAACGATCGATTACATTTGCATCTAATTCGCCGAGCTTGAGATGCAACTTTATTTTCTAAGCGGCTCGCGAATCGCAAACTGTCTCTTCGGAGCTTTCGGCGGACGAAATTGTAAATTTCAGATTTAGCGACTATGTAATTTTTACGACTTTTTTCGCTGAGGCGTATTTCAGGAATGACAGTATTTTCTGGCGAATTAGGTTTATTGGGTTATTTTTGTGTGATTTCAAGACTGGTAATTAAGTTGGGGTTTTTATGTGGAAGATGAAGGTTTACGATTGGACATTTTGGAACGCGATGAGGACGAGGAAAGATTGATTAATCGTTGTTTTTGAACTGATACTGTGACGTTTTTTTTTGTTTGGAGACAATTATAAGTTACGCGATAGTAGGGTTGAACTGCGTCAATGCTGCGTCAAATGTTATTAAAGTATATTTTTTAAGAACCAAAACACGTATATTTACATTCCGATAGATTAAAATGATACGATTCACTTATTTAGACGTCAACTGCAAACTTGGATACCGTTATGTAAACCCGCTATTATAATTGTAATTTTAACATTGAATGTTTCGAATTGCAATAAACTGTGACGACTGGTGTTTTCAATGTGGCGACTTACTTCGGTTAGAAAAAAGTTGAACGCGAAAATCGGTAACAATGTGCACTCAGCTGTCGAAGTTGCCAAATTATTTTAAGAAACATTTAGTAACAATCCATCTATTGTCAAGCAGCGCTAACGGTCGTACGGTTTAAATGACAAATTATAAATAAAGTCAGCCGGTTGGGCGTGAAATATGAGTTGACATTGATTTACAGAATTGTTTTTACAGAAAACGGATACGTTATATTTCCAGAAGTCGTTAAAAAGTTTGCCGGCATAATTACGTTAGAATTGTTTTGTGTACTTCTCGAGTCGTGTTTAATTATTCTCAACTTCTCAATAACGTAACGTGTCGCCTTATCATCCGATCGTGCGAACCTTTATTCGTCGTTATAATCTAATAAACGCTATTACACGCTATTCCGCGAAAACATTCCAAATCCGACGAGCTCAAAAGGAAAAGTCACTCTTCGTCGCAAAAAAGTGTTACGCGACCCAATATCAAACACAATTTTACATTTTACACACTGCCGTAAAATCAATATCCCCGAAACTGCATCTAACGTTGTCGCAATGTGAAAGCCCGCAGAACATTTTTCTCCGATAAACATACTTTTTCCGCCAAGACCTAATAATACGTATCACACTTATCGATCAATTACTATGTTATAATACGTATATATATAACCGACTCGGTTATTTATAAAGTTACGAGTGACAAGAAAACGTTAAATATTAACCGATGGACGAACTTTATTCCGTACACGCGAACCGACCGGCACCGATTCATCACTTAATTGCGTCGGTTCCTAATTTGCGATAGCCACCCCAAACTTCGCAATCACGCCTCCGCAATTCCAAACGTCCGAACCCAAAATCGACCAAACTGCCCCACTTTTTCCCTCGTTCGTTGCTGCCAAAAATTAAAAAAAGACACTTAAACAAGATGAGTGTCATATCGAAATGTGGTAAAGTTGGATAATATGCATGAGTGTTTCGAACACTGCTAACTTCTTAAAAAGAGGGAATGTGGTCAACACTATTCCTGGGACCTTCAGCTAAGTACACTGAACTGTTAAAGGCCACTATCTAAAGTACAACACAAATAAAGTTCGAAACTGTATATCTTCACAAGGAAAACACAAGTGTTTGGCACTAAAACTTCTGTAGGACTTCTGCCCACAATGAAAACACTTCACAGTGTCTTATGTTAATGTCATTTGGCCTCTTCTTGAATGCCACATATACTTGAAGCAACAATTTTAGTCAACATTCTTAAATTTAAATCCATCCCATCAAATCGTCATCTTTTGGTTGGAATCCTTAACTAGCAATCTCAAATCCACCTAAAATCGACCTAAAATCTCCCCTGTATCATTCGTTAGAGTTCGACTGCACTGACGAAATAATTCCCTCGCAACACCTAAACTTAACTCCTAACCCGAACAGAAACACGTGTATTCTACGTGGATTTCCCGGAGATATTTGGGAGACAGACGTCTTTACAGTAAATTTCGGAGATTCCACGTGGTATCTTCGTGGAGAAAATCGTTTGCTCCCCAAACTACTTCAATCCCACTCCCGAAATGGTCAGAAAACTTGCTTTCTCACGCATCGCTTCGAAACCCTTGCAGAACTCACCGTACACGGAAGCGCGCTACTACAGGCCGCGATAATCCATCCGTTTATGTAACCGGGCTTGTCACTCGCGAGCGAACAATACGTAATTCGTCGTCGCGGACACGCACTTGTCACTGCCGTTTCACGGCCCTCTCATTTCCATCGCGGTGTATCCTTGTGCCGCACTGCAACGCAACACTCGCAAAACACATGTCTCAGCGCAAGCTCGCACCCGTGCGAAAGCCCGAACCGCGCGGAAAGTGGGCCGGAGGGTCTCTGGCCAATGGTGGTTTCGACATGTGTTCCGGTTCAGGTGAAATCCAGTTGAACGCATGTTCGGAAAGTAGTTTTCTCTTTCTCAAGTATATTATCAATAAGCTATAAGACAAAGATAGTAGATTTCACTTCAACTTGAACCGGAATGCTTCTCGAATCCACCGCAAGTTTCGCAGGGTCCGCGCCGGTCACCGTTCGAGCTTTCACGTGACGCGCTGCGCCGCTCCGACGAGCGTCAAAGGACTAAAGCTCGCATAGTGGCGGTTCAGCCGCAACTGAATCAAACCGGCTGGCATCGAGCTTGAATGAGCGAGGCTATCGCGGCCAGGGGAACGCGCGGCGCGCGGACAGAGAAAAGCCGAGGAGGGAGCGCGCGAGTGGGAGTGAGACGGAGCAAAAGGGGAGCGCGTAGGGGAGACCGCGGCGTGTGGCAAAGTGTCGTAGATTTCGGATTAGAGGGCGCGCAGGTCAAGTTTTCCTCGTTTTTTCCATGCTCCGCCGCTTGTTTCTGTTATCGTTTTTTTTTCTTCGCCGCTTTCTCGGGCGATAGCGTCGCGGCGCTATCGCAAAAATGATGTGTAATTTGCGCTCGTGCATTATCCGTTTGGGACAGTGGAAATTTAATGCCGCTTGGCAGGGAAATCGAGGTGAGGGGTGCCTCGGGTTTAAAAGCGATCGACAGAGGGAGCTTTTTATGGATTTTTAAGGGGGAATGTCAGGGAGGGTGGGGAGGGGGGATTGTTATTGATTTGAGTTTTTTAGTAACCCGTTTTGGGTTAGATGGTATGGGTGATGGGAGTTTGTATTAATGAGTTAATATAAATGCAAAATGTGGAGTTAATGGGGAAATTAGGTCGGCGGTGAATTGGGAAAGGTGAGAATGAAGATTTGGTTTCATGGGAGGGGTAGGAATGGTGGTTTGCGGAGTTTATTAAAGAGTGCGTTTTTTTATTTTACTTTTAATGCAGCGATTCATCAATTACAAAAATAGATTTCATCGTACGTCAACAGGAACAACGTGTGGCAAATTACATTTTTTAACTTGACATCACCCTTTAATTATACATCGCACGTCACGTTCAAAAGTGTTACGTTTGACATGCCAAACCCTTAATACGTTCGCGGAAAAAATGTCCTTTAAATCGCGCCACGTGGCGGACTGTTGTATCTCGCGCTACACCCACGACAATTTTTTTCAAACATAAATCGAATCGTATTTATAACTTGTTTGTTTGCCGCGAATACATTTTTGGTACAAACATTGTACGATATTTGTCGGCTGATATTTGTTAATCTGCGATGACGCCCTCGTGCCATTCGCGTTTTATTTCATTACGTATGAAACAGATGATACAACAGTTAAAGATTGATATCGCACTTTCTTTTCATACGTCTAAAAATACTGCATTAACGCTGCAGTCCTAAAAATGTCGCCACATTCATCTCACTTCACTTCGCACGTCGTTCTATTTATCGACCTATCATTTACCAACATATATTATTATCGATATATACTCTACCCTTTCTCCCGCCAAAAATCTCAACGACTCTCTCAGAACAATCATCATTCATTCTTTAAGGAGGTTCGGGCGCGAACTTCTTCGTAATGAGAATGTTTTGAAATAATGTTTTCTGCAAAAATATTCAGTTTTCGAGAAAAAAAACGTCAAATTGACATAAAAAATACATAAAGTGAAGTAAAACTTTATTGTTCACCAATTGAATGTAATCGAAAGATGAAAAAACTTACAAAAATTAGTAGCTAATAAAATAGTTAATAAATTTTATTAACTATTTTATTATGAATAAAAAAATAGTTAAAAAACTTTAATTATTTAATACAAATTTACAAAATTTCATAACAAAATTATCTTTGACTATTTAAAACTATTTTCCCGATGGATGTGTTTTAGTACAATTCTACTCTTCCTTTCAAAAACATTTGTACACAACCTATGTTTATATACAAAACTCATATATACAATCATAACAGAACCTCCTTAATCACAATGATTTTCCTCTCTTAATCTCATTCTAAAGCCCTCTCTCAGACAGCGAGAAAAATAAACACCCGCAAACATGAACATTACATCACTCGATTCGCGTCTTTCTTCAATCGGGCATTCGTGCCGCGCAAGTTACATAATTCCCTCCTTTTCCTGTCCTCCTCCTTTAACGTTAATTGCGCGCCGTCGCCGAACCCGCGAGTCTCATCGCGAGTCGCCGATCGCGTCGCAAAACCTGTACACCGATCCGTCGAATCGGCAACATTTCGCTGAAAAAGCGAGCGCGAAAATAAATCGCGGCGTGACGCGTACGCGCGCGAATCGAAGCGTGCGCTGGCACGCGCGCGTATACGTGGCATGCATTCCGCCGTGATTGCTACTTGTGTGTTTCTTCATCGCTCGTCTAGCGTTTACGTCGGTCAAGTTCACAGCGCCTGTGCATGTTCAATCGGCCGTCCGCAAATACAATCGCGTTTTTGCATACGTCCCGGCCAAACAATCTGTCAGAATCGCGAGCCGCTCGGTCAAGAACGCGACGTTTGTCGATTGCGATAAGCCGGCGGAAAAGCGGAAAAATGCGCCGCAATAACCGAGGGCAGAAGGCTGTGGCGGGAGAGTGAACTTGAAATTTTGAGAAGGACGTGATAGCCCATACAGACATCGAACATGGAATCCACGTAGATTCTACGTGGAGGAACATTCGGACGTAGATTCCACGTAGATTCCACGTCGAATCTACGTGTTTGTTGGGGAGTTTACGTTAAGGAAGAGAGAGAGAAAACATTGTGTAGGTGCGATGCAAAATTCTTCTTATATTTATAAACTTCTCGATATTGAGCATATTATATTATATATTATATTTATAGACTTCCTACGACATAAATATAATGAATACATAAACATAATGAAAACATTTTCAATAAAATAATTGATCGATCGGATGAAAAGATTTGATCAGATCTCAAATTCAGACGAAATCGTTTCAATTTGTATCGATTTGCTATTAAGGTTGAACAGTGTTTTATTTATGTTGAACAAAATTTGGGTCCTTGAGTTCGAATCACGATAAACAATCTGCAGTCGAGTTTCGTGATTTTTTAAATGTAATTTTTAACAAATTAAACGTGGCGATACGGTGTGTGCTTAAAAGTCAAAAGTGACGGCTGTTGATTGTAAGCGATAAGATTTTTAGTGTGACTGTTTTGCAAGATTGAAACGTTCTTGTAATTTTCGCGTCAAAATTGGCCTTGTTGGAAAAGCGACTGAGGTTTCATTGGTCATAACGGATGATTTTCGTTCGATACCAATCCGCAGTTAATTTCGGCGCTAAACAGATGCCGCGTGTCGTAAAAAGGCTTAAAGTGCGTTGTAAACTGACATTTGCAACGTATATCGGTAGTTGGCTAACAATGTTCAGGGGCTCAATAATAGGATATAAAGTGCGCTGAGTGAAATTTAATGCTGTTGGTAAAACGCTGATTGTGTACCGTTGCAAGCTCAATTTGCCGCTAAAAGTCATAATTTAACGAAGGAATAACGCTTTCGTGGCAATTAAAATTCGAGTTGCGCGAGTTTATAGTATCTAAGTTTAGCAGCTTCGATATTTTCTTGATGTAATGCCTCGATCAGACTTGATGGCGAATTATAAAGGTCAAATCAACCATAAGTCATCCGTGAGTTTGTTCATAACGAGGATTAGTAATTACTGCTTAATGAAGGAAATCCGGTTGTATAAAGGTTTAAGCATTTGTTAGTAATATTGTAATAATATTTTACTATTTTATTTAATTTCAGGTCTTTGATCTGTAAAAGGTGTACTGATATTTTCTTTGCACAGTAATTATACTTTCCACGATTTAAACAATTTTTGCTTGTATGAAATTGCGATTGAAAAACATTTTGAACTGTGCATTAGTTGCAGTCAAAGGTTTATGTTATTTAATTGAACACATTTTTTGCAAAGAATACTCAATAGAGAATATTCTGTTGATGTTACGTGTAGCGCGCGAATCGTTACGTTATTTTATGAACACTCAACGATACATTCCATTCAATGCAAAAAGCCTCCCTTTTGAACTAAAAATCGCAGTTCACACAGAAGTTCCCTTTCAATATAAGTATTTTTTTTTCACTCCGTATAAAATTACAACCGTATTGGTAACAGAAAGGGTTCATTGATACTAAATTTACTTTTACAGGACTAACTTTTAAAACTAAATGTCGTTTATACATTTAAAAAAACTATTTATGCAAGTACAAATACTAGAAATCTGTAATCTTTATAATTACAATGTTCATTTTCCTCTGCAACTGTCATGATATTTTGACATGATTGTAATTTAACGTCCTTCCGTAAAATTTCATGGTTCTGTAACGTAGTAATCGATACCGATTAATTACATTCCGTCAGTTACATGAACTGCCGAACATCATCATAATTACTTATACATTAAATTAGTTACCTCTAACTTAATCTCTAACCGAACGGGACTCTATCGCTTGAATAATCACAATATGAAGCAGCAGAAAGTCCGATAATTATATTTATATCCACAACCCATCGACCGATTCAAACGCGAATTTCACCGCCGTTCGGAAATCGGCCTTGTTGAAACCCGCGCAAAAAAGTCGAGATAAATCGCACAAAAGCGCTTCGAGTGGCGCGCGCTGATTAAAATTATCGAGCAAAAAGTGGAAAGTCGAACGGGCGGATTCGAAAGAAAAAAAGGGAAATTATTATGGCGCAGCGAACGTTCCCCATATCGCAGCCACTTCGTTTCGTGCGAAGCGAACGTTCCGTCGGCAATGCGGCAAACGCGGCGCACGGTTGCACCAATCGAACGGCGGCGTGTCAGTGAATCTCACCGCGAATTCGTGCAGCGTTCTTTGACCCTTTTCACGAATTCCGTTTTCAGCTGGGTTAACAGCTCCGAAGCTTTTCGCCACTGTCAAACTGACAAAAGCGCGTTTTCGCATGTATATTATCAAACAAGAGACGCACCTCATTTTTTTAGAAAAATTTTTTTGAGAATTTTTTAGAAAATTTTTTTCTTTTTTTTTAGTTTAGAAAAATTTTAGAATTTAGAAAAGAATTTAGAAAATTAGAGAATTTAGAAAATCAGAATTTAGAAAAACAAATTTAGAAAAATTTTTAGAAAAATTTTAGAAAAATTTTAGAACAATTTTAGAAAAAAAAATTTTTATTAGAAAAATCCTTAATAAAATTTCAAAACCGAGCAAAACCGATGGTTCTGAAAACAACGAAAATTCGAAAAGTTGCGTTACCGTCGAGGCGAAGTCGACGATCGTCGCGAAGGAAAAAGCACGCGCGCGTAACGTAAACCTTCATTGTGTCCGCTTTTTCTGCCGTCATTTCGACACGTGCGAGTGTTCGTCGATAAATTAGCCGGTCGTTCGAGGCCAGTGGCTTTTTGCATTTCTGACATGATCCTCGTCAATTCAGCGGCGGTCTTCCACGAAACTTTCATTGTGGATGTAAAAATAATTTTTCGCGGATAAATATAGGCGCGAGAGACTGAAAAGCGACACCGAAAACGCCGCGGCAAAAAGGGGAATCGGGCGGGCGCTGCGACGCGAATTACGGTTATTTGTTGCGTTTTTCCGGAGTGCGTGCAAATCAAGCGGCAGCGGGCAAGTGCCCTCTCAGCGGGAATAGTTCGGTTTCGCGGGACAATCGGCGCGTTCCGTGCGACTGAACGATTATTAAGTATAACCTTGGCGCGCCTAATTACACGCTTGCCACGAAACTCGGCGAGGTGAGATCGATAATTAATTAGATGCATTGTGTACTTATGTAACGCGATTTTTGATAAGAGCCACATTTTTCCGACGGTGAATTACTGCGTTGGAAACATTCATGGCTTTTCTTGCGATGACTAATGATTTTACTTGCCGGAAGTTGAATTTTTTTCTACACCCGGAGCGAAATATTCTTTTCCCTCAAATAAATAATTTTTTTCATTATCACCCTTTTATGAGATAGAATCCTTTTGAAGAAAATGCTAGATTTTGTGACAAAATTAATACGATTTTGTGATAAAGTGAAAGGTTTTCGAAACGAAAAGCGAGTATTTTTGTAAAAAAGGAAGAGTTGAATCATGTAAACCTTTTTGAATCAGAGGATTTTGTTAGATACGTAATTTCCTTTGTCTGAAAATGCAGGTCGTTTTGTATTAAAAAAAAATTAATGGAAAAGAAATGGAAAAGAAAAGGAGAAAAGAATTCTTTCCGGGCAAATATCAAACAGGAAATCCTTTGAAATAAAAAGAATCCTTACGATCCAAAAGTATAAGTTTATAACATAAAGTTCCAAAATATATAACTAATTTGTCCAATATATTTGGATAATATAAGGCTAATATATTTTTTTGTTTTTTTATTGAGCTATGACAAAAAGCTCGATCTTACTTGTTATATAATGATGCATATATTTTCTTGTAGTATTATATAACGCGATAATATGGTAAATATATATCAAATATACACCATTTTGCCGAAATAGGAGTCTACATTTTGCATAGATTTCACCTTTATTTCACGAATCATTTTTTTTTCTGCAGAGGTATTCATTATACAATTCTTTTTTGCTTTGAAATGATCCAAAGTGATAATGATCCAGAGTTGTGGACTATGATTCTTATTGATTAGATAAAAAATATTGATTAGACATTTTGAGTGAGAAAGATGAATAATTAAGATTGTTGATATTTTTCAGGAATGCGAAATTTTTAAACATAGCATTTGCTTACAGGTTAGAGCTCACTGTTGTTGTAAGAGGTAATGAATGAGTATAAAAAGGAGACTAATAAACGTTTATAAGTATGAGCTATACGCGATTCATCGATGTTGATTGACTGCTCGATATTAACGCCATACTGTTTTTACCAGTTTTTCTTTCCTCGCTTAACTTATGAATATTTAACTCAATTTATAAGCTTCGTGCAATTTACGCGGCATATTGAATTTCTATTCTTTGCGTTTAAAAGTAAAAGCTAGATACTTAACGGTTTTTGGTTTGTTCCAAAAAGAAGCGTTATTAGTTTGTCGACAATGGATTTCTCGTGTTCATGCATATAATTACTTCGTATTCGCTATTACGATAATTCCGTAATTTCAAATACAATCGTTTGAAAACGTTACGGGCGCCATTATACTAATAATAGTTTTATCGCACGAGCATTCTTAAGATACTACTAGAGTTTATGAAACACATTCAACTTTCGTAAAAATCATTTAAAAACTCCCAAAGGTTTTGAAACAGTCTGTTATTTTAAACTTTATACATCGAGAATTGGCAAAGTTTACATTTGAAATATTCCATTTCAAACTGAGTTCAAAATTAGTTCCCTAAAAACTAAAAACATTAAAACCTAAATATTTTTTTATTTTGTCGTGTCATCCATATCTAAAACTTCAAAACGCTTAAAAAAATCCATTTTCTTCTAACAGTAGTCTTCACTTTACCCAAAACAATCGAATTCCAACCAAATTAACCTCTTTCAAAATGAAAACATTTTCCACCACAGACTCACCATCGGTATTCAGTAACCTCTCCAAATTACGTTCGCCAATAAAAAAAAAAAAAACCGCTAATTGTCCTCACCCGTCAATCAAGTCGTTTTTGGTGTTTCCATCGCCGCGAAAGAGTCGACGTCCGTTCCGAATGTGGGAGCCGTAAAATTAACGAGCCATTACGGAAGCGCGTTATCGCGATGATTCGCAATCGAATTAGCATCGGGTGCGCATAAATTCGGACCTTTACATAAGAATAATCGCGGGAGGCCGTCGAAAAGCGAACGCGCAATCGCCGGTGAATCGCGTAATTCATCGGCGATCGGGCACAAAAACGCGCCACGATAAAGGCGACGTTAAATCGCTGGACAAATGAGCGCGGCGGTCGTTAAAACGGTTTTGTTTGACATGAGCCAAGTTCGAAGCGAAGGTGGTTTCGCAAGCAGTCATGCGCTGGGTTCGCTGGAAATCGGGACACACAGAATTGGGACCGAAAAATTGTGGCTGATCGCTCAAGAAAATGGCCTCGGCCGGCCCGAGCAATGTCGGCCGGTATAAAAGGTTAAATCAACACGTCGGCGCCTTTGTCGGTACGTCGAAATCCGCAAACAAGATAAGACAGGCCAGGTTATTAACGCGTCTCAAAGAATTACGCCGGAGCCTTTAACGAGACCAATTTGTCGGGGGCGATCCTTTTCCCGTCGTCCGTTTTTGCCTCGATTTTTTCGCCGCGGTTTTCCCTTTTTTGGACACGCGAAATCGGCGCTGTCCGATAAATTTCGCGGCTGTCGATCGGAGTTAACGCCGCGGCTATTACGGGAACGAGCGTGTTAAACGTTTTTGCGATTTGACAGGGCGCTAAAAATATTTGGCGAAAACGTTGACACCGGAGACTTATTTTTGCAGATGGCGAATTTTCGACGCACGCTTTTTCCGACCGTAATACGCGGTTTGAGTTACGTCTCGACGTAAAATTGCGACAGTTCTTGCGCGAAATTTAAGTGCACCGCATTATTACACGCTTTTTGTCGGGCGTTCGAAAACTTCGCGAACTTTCCCGGGCGGAATTGAAGGTTACTGAAAAACCACTCCTGTCCGAGTTTATGACACGATGTAACGCAACTTTTTCGCATTTCGGGGTCCGTTGTGTAAACACTGTGCGCAGAGTTTTATTGAATCGCGAAGACGTCAATAGAGCCGTTTGGTGAACTTTATCCAATTACATTATTCAGGTCAACTCTCGTCATCCGAAATTTTGACGGGCAAGTTTATTTGATGTTTGCGTTAAAGTGAAAACGTCAGGAAATTAAAAACGAGCGAAATGAATGCACGCGAAAACAGCAAAAAACCATTTAAAACACCTTTTCTCCGCGACAGTTGGAAAAATCTTAAAAAATTTTACTTTCGCATATTCGAGTTAAAATTCGCGAAACAACAAACCCCGAATTTTGGCCAAAAAGTCGTCATTTCAGCGATCCTTTCGGGTTTCTTGTAACGACCCAAAATCTATATTTACCGCGAGAAAAGTTTGTATCAAAATAGACGTCCTATCCATAGCGAAAGCGCCGATATTTTTTGCCCGCCGAATCACGAAAATATAATTTTTCTGTCGCGAAAATAGTTATAAAATAACATACGCTCGGTGAGTCACCCGAGCCGATATCGATGATTTGCAGCATCTTTGGGTGGCTTCGCGTTGGGCGCCGCGATTGGCTGGCATTCCAGCGCAGTCGGCATCTTGAGGAACACGCTCAGGAACAGCACCGCGACCCAAATAAATCTCATAGGAGGCGGACTTTACATCGGCGCGAGCTGCGGAGTTCTCACTCTGCCATTTGTCCTCAGAACATTCAGTCATACTACCACCATGTTTATGACGCTCCCGTTTTTCATCTTAGGCTGGACTTTCGTCTGCGAGGCTGATCAAAGGGCAAGTGTCCTTTGACCGTAAGTCGCGCTAAGCGACTTATGATTGCTACTTAAATCTTTGGGAAGGATAAATATGACGAGATTTACTAACTCTGCTTCTTTATTTACTATGTACAATTTTAAGATAATTAGTGATCAAAATGATAATGAACACTTAACCAGATAAAAAAATAAACATAGTACACATATTACAGATATGTTGATACATGGTTTATATATCAACTTTTATCTCGTTATTTCAAAAGATCTATTCAGAATTAAATTCTCTAAGAATAAAAAAAGTTTACTAATTTTAGCTGAAGGCAGCGTATGGATTCTAAACTATTTGAAAACATTCGAAGTTCATATTACAGTTTACGAAATAGAAACTGGATTCCGAAACTTCGACTTACAGTAATTCTTTCGTCATTAAACTTTTTGCACGAAATACTTGCACCAAAACGGGCAGAAGTATAATTTGAAACGGTTGTCAGATACCATTGAAAGTTGGCTTTCGAAAGCACAACTTTTTTGAATAGCCACACCATTTCCTCGAACTCGTAACATATTTGCAATCCCTTTCAGGTGACCTCGCTGGTAATTGGTCGAGCGATTTGCGGAATGTCCGGTGCCGTGCACAGCGTAGTGGCGCCGCTTTACATCGCGGAAATCGCGGACAAAGAGGTCCGGGGCAGATTGTTGACGTTTTTCCATCTGCTGGTAAACTGCGGGGTGCTTTACGCGTACGCGATAGCGCATCTAATCGACGAAGACGAGGACATTTTTCAGTACAGTGTGATCTGCGGGGTCTCGTGCCTGCCTATCGCCGCGGTCATATTTCTGCCGGATAGTCCGATTTATCTGCTGGAAAAACCGGACAAACGCCGCGCTTACCGATCCGTCAAGTGGCTAAAATGTCGATACAGAATTGCCGCGGAAATACGAGAAATTCACAATTTCGTCCTCGAGAAAGCTTCACCTCGGGTGAGTGTTGGTTGTGAAAATGAAAAATGTCGACAAAATATTTCCATGCTCCTACGGATTATTTACATTCTGCGTATAACATAAACAAAATTTTTGAACAAAAGCTTTTTTGTGAGAAAGGAAGAACAGTTAAACTTTTGAAAAAATATATTGCGAGAAAAATACTGTTTCGTGTAACATAAGTATACATTTTCTGATTTAATTAAACGCTTAAATCATCAAACAATACTTTTTCAACTACAAATAATATATTCGCATATTTCCACTTCAAAGTTAACATTCCACGTCTATCTTTCTCCATGTATCTAATGAACTCCTGGCATCCTTCGAGATTTCTGGCATTTCCCCGACATCCAGCGACTTGATATTTGCACAATACCTGTGTACATTGCTCTATGTACAATTATGACGCCAGACGTAAGTTTACGTTCCACCCTTCTGAACGTGCTCTATTTCTCTGTTTCGCAGAAGCTGACCAAACTGCTGCTAAATCGGCAAGTCCTGCGATCCTTTTTCGTTTGCTGCACCGTCATGGTTGCACAGCAGTTCAGCGGCATCAACGTCATAGTCCCAAACGCTCTGACGGTTTTCAATATGGGCGGTTCCGGAGACATGACCGGAAGTCAGCAGACTCTCGTCGTAGGAGCGGTCCAGATTGTTTCCTGCATCCTCGTGACAATCTTGGTCGATCTCGTTGGACGACGGATATTGTTGACGGCCTCCTCCATAATGATGGGAGTGGTTTTGATGCTCCTCGGTGCGCCATTGTTCCTTACATTTACCTACAATTCGACGCTCCTTACGAAAACTAGAACATCTCAAATCTTGGTTGAAGACTAGGACATCTCAAATCTTGGTTGAAGACCAGGACATCTCAAATCTTGGCTGAAGACTATGACATCTCAAATCTTGGCTGAAGACTAGAACATCTCAATACATTTTTGTATGGAGATGTCCTAGTCTTCAACCAAGATTTGAGATGTCCTAGTCTTCAAACAAGATTTGAGATGTCCTAGTCTTCAACCAAGATTTGAGATGTCCCAGTCTTTAACCAAGATTTGAGATGTCCTAGTCATCAGCCAAGATTTGAGATGTCCTAGTCTTCAACCAAGATTTGAGATGTCCCAGTCTTCAACCGAGATTTGAGATGTCCTAGTCTTCAGCCAAGATTTGAGATGTCCTAGTTTTCGTAAGGAGCGTCGAATTGCGCGCGTTCGAGTACTTCCTCGTTACTTTCAGATTTAATGCGACATCCGGTTTAACGATCCGGACGTCAGACCGATTATTCGAATTAAGACAATGATACCGGAGATTGATAAGACAATGATGTCGACCTAATCGGTATTGCAATGCGCCACTATTTCGCGAAATAATTATCTTTGCGCGCCGTAACTTTGCGCTAAATTCAGTACAGCCCTTTTGACGGTTCCGCTCCCTTAGGACGGTATATTGAAGCGAATGGAGCGCAATGGTCAAACGGGAAAGCGAACTAAATTCAACTAAACTCGATCCTGGTTTCAACTATCAATTGCTTGCAAATTTTACAAACTTCATAGCCATGTTTTCGAAACATTAATTTTGCATGTCGATTCTGTTCATCACTTTCGGATGAATACTCCCTAACAGACACACATCTAAAACACGTAAATTCGACGTGGAATCTGCGTCGAATCTACGTCCGATTGTTCCTCCACGTAGAATCCACGTGGATTCTATGTTCAATGTCTATATGGGCTGTCGTTTAAGTTTTTTTGCGAAAAGGTCGATGACTAATTTTTTTTCCAAATCAGGTTTGTACTTCCACCTCCGCGAGAAGGATATAGAGTTCGAAGAGCATTACTATTGGGCGCCTCCGGTGCTGATCGTTCTGCAGTTCGCGTCTTTCAACTTGGGCATCGGACCGTTATCTTGGTCACTTCTGGGCGACAGTTTTCCGGAGGAAATGAAAATAGCAGCCGCCTCGAGTTTCGCGGCCTTTAGTTGGCTCATATCTCTCTTCGCGACGATGTACTTCAACGAGGCAATGGTCGCCCTGGGCTTGGCCAAAATCATGTTCCTGTTCGCGGTGCTGTGCTGCACGAGCTCTATTTTGGCCGCGGCGTTCGTCCGGAACACTCACGGCAAAAGTCTCGGCGAAATACAAAAGTGGTTCGGCGCGAGAGGATCCGCGCCGCTGCCTGACGAGGTGGCGCCTTCTTCAACCGACATTTATCGAACCGAATCCGAACTGCATAACAACTCTGGACAGCGCTTTTGAGCTTTTGAGATATTCCTTATTGGAATATCCGAGCAGATTTCGGATAATTTAAAGTCGCGCCAGAAAACGTGCAGCGAAACAAAATTTTTATGTGGTAGGGTAAAGTGTGGGTGTTGAAATAAATCATGTTTAGATGACGTTTGACTTTGAGAAATGGTTAGAGAATATTGGATGGGATGATTGATGTATTGAATTTTTGCAATTGAGGTGATTTGTAGCATGTTTGTGCATTTTTAGTTGCGTACTGCAATGGGAAAATTGGGTTACAAGGGTGGTTTGTATTTTTTGCTGCATTTTCACAGATGTAAAGTTTGTTTCTGGTGAATTTTTACAACTCATACATGTTTCTCTTTGGTCAACATAATTGGTGCAAATAATCGAAATTGTATGTTTGAATGCGTAAGCGGTAATGCTTACAAAATTATCAGAATGTATGTAAGTTGGTACCATCTTTGTAGCCTCTTAAGGTCATGCCATGAACCATTAATCATAAATTTAACGATTACAGCGACATTAGTTCGCTACAAAATGTAACGGAACCTCGAATTAGTGTCGTTTCGATGTCGATACGATATTCCCGAAACATCGAATAGATATCGAATTTACGTCTGAATGTCCGCTTGGTCGATATCGATTCGCTATCGATGATTCGACATCGATTTGACATCAACGCAACATTGGCACGATATCGATTCGACGTTGATGATTCGAAATCGATTCGACATCGATTTGACATCGATTATACTTCGATGTAACATTAACACGATATCGATCCGTCGTAGATGATTTGACATCGATGCAACATTGTTGCGTCGACATCGATGTCGATATCGACCAGATCTCGAATCAACGTCGACAATCGACATCGATTTGATGTTGAATCGATGTCGAATTTGTTCCTATATAAGAGTTTGAAATATTTAGTATTGTACGAAAAAAATCGACGTCGATTCGACATCAACGATATCGAATCATCGTTGGCGAATCGATATTCGCCAGTGTTGCGTCGATATCTAATCCGTGTTGAAACATCGATGAATCATCGATAATTCGATATCGATTCGATGTTTCAAGAACATCGTATCGGCATGGAATCGATGTTACCATCAATATCGAATCGATATTGATTCGAGGTTCTATTTCCTATTCGTTAGGGTAGGTATGGTACATTTCTTAACTTTTTTCTAAAATTGTTTAAAATTTGTTTCCTACAATTTTCTTAAAAACCTCCAGTAAATTCTCCTGTAATTACAGAAAGGATGTCACTAAGATCGATTATTTTGAAATAAGTTGTTTTGAATGTTTTTATTCAAAAAGATACCAACTCCGTTGTAACAGACTCTGTTGCAACGCCTTTAAGGTGATGATTTTCGGCATCAGCTTAAAGCCGTTACATCCTGAAGGGCTGCATGGTTAGAGCTCTGAATAAAATATTCATATATTAATTTAATGATATTATATTTAGAATTAATTACTATTATCATGAATTAATTAAGTACAACGTTATTGCTCAATTGTTTCTTTTCTTTCTAATTGTAAAACACTGTATTTTATATGAAATCAAAGATATATTCTGTTCTGCCATAAATTGTTTTCTTTTCACATTTTCTCACAATTATTTAAACAATTTTACACTTTTATCAACAGAACCTGAACCTATACTAAAATTTTTTTTCAAAAATTAAAGCAACATTTTTACCTTCCTCGCATCAACTGCACAAATTTCCAACAACCTTCACTTCCGATAAATAAGTCACCTTCTGAACATTTCTATTCGACGATCCGACCACCTTAAACAAGTCAACCCATTCTTACCTCCAGAATTATTACAAAATTTACCTCACTAATTCAAAGCAATTCCAACATATCCCAACTCTGCTTCTCACACTTCCATCAAGACATTTTCCCTGCCCCATCCATTAAACATCACAAAAACGCATATTTTGTTTAAAGTCCTTTCAGCCTTCCAATGCTTCATCGCGGAAAGCAACCGAAGAACTCCGCGCCCGTTTTTGTAACAAACTGCCCCCATAACTCACACCCCCGTTTCGCCTTAATTGGTGCCCAAACAAATGGTTTCAAACGCAATTTATCCGCGCGTTCGCGCCATATTTTCACGCACGAAGCGCTGCATTAGCGACTTGAACCCGACCCGGCGCGCCATCATTTCGCGGCATCGACCGCGTCGACGCATTTTCGCGAACGCATCGCGAGCCGGCCAATTAATCGCGGCCGCTCGTTAATCTTCGCGCGTCGCAATCCCCGATTTGCGGCGATCGCCCGCAGCGGCCCCAAGAAAATGATTGGCGCGCCGCCAGAAAAGTGAAAAGCACTCGACGCACTTTGTTTTCGCTGATGAGAAATTGCCAGCAGATGTCGGCGCTCCGCGGACGAAAATAATGCGCGCAGAGCTTGCGAAAGCGCGCTTTTTCATTCCGTTCCCGGACTCGTGGCGAAATAATTGCGATCGATTTGCGCGATGATGAATGGCGCCCGCAGAATCAATCCCGCCGCATCATCGGCTGCGCTCTAGAGATTGATGACTGGCGAATTTTGGATGAGCCTTTTTTGGCGCGAAACCGAAAGGCCTCCCTAACAGACAAACCTCTAAAACACGTAGATTCGACGTGGAACCTACGTGGAATCTACGTGCGAATGTTCCTCCACGTAGATTCGACGTGGAACCTATGTGGAATCTACGTGCGAATGTTCCTCCACGTAGATTCGACGCGGAATCTTCGTGGAATCTACGTGCGAATGTTCCTCCACGTAGAATCCACGTGGATTCAATGTTCGATATCTATAGGGGCTATTGATTGTTGAGATCGGACGACTCTGCCAAATAGCGGCAATTTTAGAAAGAATTTCGTCGGGGGACAAGCTGATCCGAGCGATTCACGCCGAAGATTATGGTGATGGGTTTTGACGTAAAACGGAATTGATGTGTCCTCCGGAATTAAATTGTTAAAAAGGAAGTTGTTTGGGAAGTGGACTATTCATTCTCGATCTAATTAAGGGAAGTGCTAAGAGCTGGCTTGACCTTTGCGAACGTCCAAATTGAACATTGATGAAGTTGATCGCAGTTAATAACTAAACTGTCGGAAATAGTCCGTTTTACATTCAATTAAGTTGTAATCTGTTTCGGAAAGTTCCTGCGGTCAGAAGCCCAATTACGTCGCCTAATTTGGCGAACAACAATTTATCGCGTTATTGTAAGTGTACTTTTTCACCGGGCCACTCGACGAAAAAATGTAATCGTCCGAAATGAAACCATTTTCGTAAATGTCGGAAGAGAGCGCCACTTGTTTGCTCAAGTATTCACTGAGTAATGTCAGTTAAACGAGACCGAATTATACTGGATTGTTAATAAATCGCATGTAACAAATCTTGTTAATTTTCATGAAAGGTACACTTTTTCGTAAACGAGTTTTAATCGGAAACTGAAACGCGGATTTCCTTGTTTACTTGTCCAAATTGAACTATTAAACAGAATTCTTTTTCGCACGCTTTCAGGTCGAAAATAAAGAGGCGCTTCGCATGAAAATAACTTGTGAATGAATTATTGCCCGGAAGATCAATGGCGGCGCAAACTTAAAGTATATACGAAAAGCGACGTAAACTGATTTGAATATAAATAAAGTGCCCGCATTTAATGCAATCTCATCAAAATTGTAATAAGACCGCGCGCAGTTTTTGCGCGGTATACAGTTCAATATAATGTTATTTACATTTCATTTCGAGCTTCACGTCGGCTTTTGAGCGGCATAATTCATCACTAAACATGATATTTCAGCCAGGCAAGCGGCGTTTTTCGTATTAACGGCGTTTCTGGATAATCACATCAATTAATTGAGAAAATAATTAGTATTAATGCAGTCTTTGATGTCGCGCTGCTAAATATGAATAATGCATCTCGCGGTGTAGATTCGCGTCGAACCGGTCAATTAATCGGGAATTAAACGGCCCGAAATCGATTAGCGATAAGTAAGGCAATAGAAACCGCGATTTTAAACAATTCTTATGTTAACCGTCAGTCTGGAAAAAAGTTACCCGACAGGAAAAATGTCGAAAAAACAAAAACAGTTATCGTCGCGCGATCTTCTCATAAATCGGTACCTTTAAGGTTGAAAAATCATGAATCAAAAGTATTAAGAATGTCATGAAAATTTACGTGAATGCATATTTATACCACTTATTTATATTCCCA
>JABFPB010001072.1:0-28192 GCA_022817645.1 Ceratoteleas bidentatus | reverse complement strand
TAGATAGTTTGAATTTACTATACAATTAATTTGTTTAATTAAATACTCATTAACATTAAACATTAACCCATTTTTATTAGAAACAACTAACAAAAGTTATTAAATATATTATTTAAGGTTTTACCACTTCAAGTGGAAAGATTTTACCACTTAAAAGGTGATTTCTTACCACTTAGTTTTCTAAGTGTATGAATATCAAGTCTAAAGCCACACGGAACGTGAATAATGATACTCTAATTCTCAATTTCGCCCAAATGAAAGTTTGTCAAATGAATTTTGAATAAAAACTAGCTAGAAAACTGGTACCTGCTTATTTTTTATCATTAAATATAACTAAAAATTAAAAAAATTTATTTCAACATATTTTTTGTAAGAAAAACAAATGTTTTAAACCTTTAATTTTTATTTGGCGGGAGGGGCGCAAAATTCTACTGGTTTTCTTTATTAATGTTTATCAAATCTGTCAGTACAAATCGTTATCCTTTAAATCAGGAACAGATTGGTAAATCCGAAAGTCAGCTGGATGAGAAATGGGAGACCGGGGACATTTTACATTAGCATTGAAACTGAATATAAAATTTTACTGCAGTATCCCTTTAGGAAACTTTGATTACTTGTTAAAAGTGTAATCATCATTGTTCTATTGATTATATTTCCATTGAAAAATACTTATATGAATAGTCCTACATACAAGTCTAAATTTACTGGTTTGCCATTTAATTCAAAATTTAAATGGCAAACCAGTTCCTATATAGAAATGCATATACATTCTATAAATTTCTATTATAAATTATAAACCGATATGATTCTATGAGATTTTTATTCACTTTTCCTATAAGTATTTAATAGATTCCAGTCATTTTCATAAGCATTTTTGAACTTGTAAGAAAATGGTTATTCATCTAATTTAGTTCATGATGAATGGAATATAAATTCCAGCTTGTCAACTTACCGACAATATTCATTAAAAGTTAATATATAACACTTGTCTTCAATACAAGCAACACTATTGGCGTCACGATGCCGGGATGCGAACACCTCATCCTCGGTGTCGAATTCGGTTCGGCCTTGTTCTGTGTGCTCGGGTCGGTAGTACCATAGTAACGAAAACATCATTTCACCTGTGAAAAGACCATCAACATTATAAACAAATTTAAATTATATAAATAAAATTATATAAATATAAAATTATGTAATAAAACGTTTAAAATATGGTGATTTCAAAATTTGAATGTACACACCATCATCAGGGTTCTCCCAAAGAGCTGCAATTTTGGCTACGAAAGGAAGATCAGCTTTTCTTGGTCCACTTTTTAATAAAACGCAGTCAAGCGGTCGTAGTACATCACCGCTCGTATGCCTCATGCTGTCGTAACATCTCCTTATAGCGCTTTCCTCATTCTAAATCAAAATGCATGCCGTCATTAATACACGTCACGCAAAATACATAAAAATACGTGTACTAAACTCAGACGATTTATCGACTGAGACGCTTACCGTCAAGTAAACTTTGGCCTCGTAAGGCTCGCCCTCCCAGTTCCAACCGTTGCTCCACTTCGGCTTTGTAAATAGTCTTTTCGCCACAGTCAAATTCTCACTAACAACTTTACTCTCCTCCGCCTTGCCGACAACTTTTTTATTAGGCTTCTTCGGTACTTTCGTCCTCTTTTTCTTCGCCAACATCTTACTCGGCTCCTCCGTGACTTCATTAGTTTTCGGCTTGAGCAGACTTTTCAGCTGAATTTCCTTCTTCTCCTTCATCTCCGCCACCTTAATACCCTTAGTCTCCGCCGCCTTTGGCTTGACTTCCGCCACCTTAACCTTAGCCTTACTCTTTGTCTTCAACAGCGCTAATTTGGTCTTTTGCTTCGCAACGACTTTGTTCTTCGGCGGATTAACCCCCTTCGCCTCGGTCTTCACAACAACCTCCTTCTCCGGCGAAACCTTGACCGAGTTGACCTTCGGTGCCACAGATTTCTCCGTCTTGACTGCCTGCACTTTCTCCGCAACCATTGACTTCTGCACCTGGATCTTCTCCGCCTTCTTCTCCGCCGCGTTCTTGATGTTGTTCATCTTCTCTGCAACGGTCTTCAACTTATTCGTGATCTTCTTCACCACCGAGTTCTCGTCCTCCGGCTTCTTCTCCTTCTTCTGCGGCTTCTTCTTGACCGCCTCCTTCTTCTGCGTCATCTTCAGACTCTGCAGAATCACGTCGTTGATGGTCTCCATGATGGACTGCTCCGTCGCGTTCGTCTTCGCGATATTGTTGTTTTGTTTCACCACCTTCGCCTTTTTCGCCGGAACCGGGGACGCCTCGTCCGTCATCTTCCTCTTCTGCGGCTTCTTCTTGGCTAAGACTTCCTCCTTGACGGTCTTCTCTTCTGACCTTTCCTCGTTCTCCTCCTCCTTCTTCACTCCCTCGTCCGGCGCCGTATCGACAGACGCAGTCCTCTTGCTGTTAGCCTTCCTTTTCTTCTTCGTCTCCGTGGGACGACCGTCCAACGACAATTTCCGTTTCGCAACATTCGGCTGCGGACTCTTCGTCATCGCCACCTGCTCCTTCGATTCGTCCTCCACCGGTTCCGGGACCGTCGGCTCGTAATCCGGCTTCTTCCAGGAATCGCTGTCGATGGTCACCACGTCCTTGAGTTCCTCCTTGACCTCGGCGTCGTTGTCCAGCTTGTCGTCGATCACGATGCCCGAGTCCTTGTCCATCTCCATGATGGCCATTTCGCAGACCTTCGCGTACTGCTCGCACTTGAGGTTGTCGCATTTGTACTCGGACTCGCACTTGACGTTGCAGTTGGCCACGCAAGGCAGGTTCTCCGAGATGTCCATGCTGCAGGACTCGCACTTGACATTGTTGTTCTCCAGTTTCAGGCTCGGACAGCTTGCCGCGGAAAGTTTCTCCGTGGGCGACAGCGATTCGAGTTTAACGTCGCACGTCGACGTGCACGCGTGCTTCTGACAACCACATTTCCGCAGTTTCCCGTCCACACAGTTTTTGTCCTCCTGAAACAGTTACGTTCCACCGTCAATTTGGTTGCACTTCGAAGATGGCTGTTAAGAATGTCATCCCAGGTGAAAATGAATATATCAGTGTGATCAAGTTCAGATAATTTGAGGTCTCATTGAGATCAAAAACTTCATTTTCCCATCTCAATGAGATCCAAATGATCTAAACTTGATCATATTGAGATATTCGTTTTTACTAGGGATATAAGAATTGGAACAATGTCTAGCCAAATCTACCTATTGACTAAGGAATAAAAAGTTAACGGTATAAATGAATGCAGACATTGTTTTTTCAAGATCTGTTAGGGTACATTAAACATATGGTCTAGCTTATATACTAAGCATTTTAAGAAGGCATTAAAAGTTGATATGACTGGTTTCTTGGGAATGAAAGGAGGAATAAGTGGAAACAGTACCTTCGACAGACAATCAGTGTTTTGATGACGATTGTGCGCAGACACATGGTTGTGTGCCGGAGTGAGTGTGGATTGGTTCTGATTATGATTCCGTAGATTATTAAGTTGGACGCGATCCGTGTCCCAGGCATTGGCCCCGTGAGGAGGCGCTAGGCCGGCACGCCCCCTCGCAGGCGAAGGTGGCCCTACCAAAGCGCTGGGTGGCAATGACAGACCGGGCCCCGATACAACTGGCGCTCCCTTACCATTACCAATAAGGGGCCCAGTATCCACGTTTTTTGGACATGACTGCATCGGGCACGGACAACTTGTAAAAGCCGCATCTGAAATCATAATTTTGGGGGTTAGTGAAACCAGTTAACAGCGACAGTGATTTTTCCAGCTAAGTCGAGGGGGAAAACTAATCGGTTAAAGTAGTTCGGTCGTCACAGACGCTAGTCAAAACAAAAACTAATCAAATCGGCAACTACCGATGTGAATAAATGTAAATAAAAAGCGAAAAGTTTCCAAAAACATCTCTAAATAGTTTTATCTTTACTTATTTTATATGAACTATGAAGAAATGAATTTATTTCGGTCTGTCTACTACCAAAATTACAAGTTTTTGGACAAAAAAGTTCGGAAAGGTATGCAATCTTTAAAACAAATCATATGTTTGTGATGTTGTCTTTTTATGGGTGATAGATTTTATTTGACATTTCAACCATTTTTTAAGGACTTTTCGAAGGTTTCATATGTGCCCCATAAGAAAAAATTTTATCCGGTAAGAGTATGTTTTAAGCACATTACTACACTTAGAAACACTTATTAAATTGAAATATATAGGTTTTAGAAAAACTTCAACGTATTTTATAAGACGACCGAACTACTTTAAAGAGAAAGATTGAAGAATGCTGATTGAGCAGGTGGTATCCTCATAAAATAGTTAGGTATAATTATATTTTATTAGTCCCCAAATAAAATATAATTATACTTTTTTTAACTTTAACTACCTTTTTTAACGTTTAATTAAGTTTTTTACACAATGAAATGTAAGCAGAATTTCGTCTGATTAAAGAGAAGTAATACTGAGAGTGAGTTCCTCACTGTGTTGATAAAGTACCACTTAAGAAAGGGTTGTTAATTAAATCAATAGAGATGCAAAAATAGGTTGCCTATGTCACATTTACTTGTATTTGAAGTTAAAATGTCCCTCTAGAATGCTCTATTGATGGTATAATCAAAGGTATTCCTAGTTTAAGTGTACACACTGGTCGTTTGGATATACTGTACGTACTAATCTATAAACCATACGGCATAACTGAATAAACCATACGTATTGTATCACTGCAATATACTTCGACGTTCTCGTTCCAAACAATATACAGCAAACGGATTGCTTTATTACAAAATGGTTTAATTATCTCTTATCATTGCAAAATATTGCGTACGAGTATTAAAAGATTTAATTTATTGATCATGAACATTCGCACTGTTTCGAAAAGACTGATATGTACTTTAACTTCATTTGTGGAATTATGATGTGATATAAAAACTTTTTATAATGATCGCGGAAATAACGTTGTTTGTAAAAGGTACCACTTTTGTCTATGATTAGATAAATCATTTCGCCTTGCCCAATATTTAGTTAAAAAATTGAGTCAGATCTTAAATTCTCGTATTAACAAACAATTCACCCATTATTCCTCGCGTGCAATTAATTAATTTGCATTGTTTACCGCAAAAACATTTTTCGTTCTAGGCAACTTAAAAGACGCGTAGATTAGATAACAAAATTCATCCATCCTTATTCACGGTTTATTTGCGGCACAGTTAATTGACGAACTGCAGATAAATCAAGTTATTTTCAATGAACTTACGCGCAACGCCGAGATTCGTAATAAATTTGAATTTAAACATTCGCGGCGCTGAAACAGTTTTTTTATTGATTGCAGAAGTCGATGAATTTTTTACAACTTCGCTATAGAGCCGCACTAGTCATTTCTGAACTACATTTTCATATAAATTGTAAAGTTAATTAGGTGTTGATACGACTCTAAATAACACGTACCTTTTAACTCATACCCATTTTACTTAAAGCGACGAACATTTTTTCTTGCTATGAGCCTTCTTTTCAGGCTCACATTTAGCAGATAATATCAATTGATTTTACAAGCTATACGTAATCTCGACTGTCGCTTTTAACTTCCTACTTTATCCATTTAAACATTTCATTTTACTGGATACAATCTTTCATTCATAATTTAAATTCCTAATTAAAATGTTCCCTAAAAACGATGTTTGATGTAATTTTCTTTTATAATATGAGCATTTTATATCTCACTTTTCTGCAATATGCTGTAATTGAAATTTACATTTCATTATGAATGTAAATTTCGCGAAATGCCGCATCGAAAGTTCATGATTTTTATTTAAGAAGAAGAGTGCCAAACAAATCGATACGTACGATCTACAAAAGGTCGACCCTGCGAGTGTAGGTACGCTGGGTTCGGTTGTGGAGGTGGTGGCGGGGGCGGCGGGGGTGGATACCCGCTATAATACGGGGGCAGGGAATATTCGCCCGGAGGCGGCGGGGGCGGTGTTTGGTATTCCACGATCCCCGGAGCTCCGCCGGTACCGGTTCCAGCTGGACCACTGTTACCACCGCTTTCTTGGTATCCATAATATTGCCTGCAATAATAACCAATTGGTTAACGAAAAGTTCAAAGGACCGACATCGATTGGCAAATCTTGTCAGACAAACGTTCAGATTAAATTGTTTTAATCTTTGATGTACGATTTATGGCCTGCACACAGAAAAATACCCTAAGAAAAACAGTTGGCATTTGAGTCTGGAAGCAATTGTTGATCCAAGCTTGGTTCAAGTTTCCATAAAATCTAAATAGGTTCCATAAATGGATTTCCAATCATGGAACTTATTAATAGTGGTTGGATTCCACAATGTGCTCCAGAGTAAAATTACATTTATGGTTCCAAATCAGTATTATTTGGGAGGGTAATTTGTTAGACCCAAATATATTCTCTTTACCATAACTAAATAATTTGAACTGGTACCAAATAAATGTATGCAGAATAAATTAATGTATATTGGTTCTAAGAGGTTCAGTTAAATCACGTATTTTGCAAATAAATGTATTTACTCAGAGCAAATAGAAAATAAATGTCTTCATTTGATTAAATTATTTTTCTGAGTGCGAGTTGGTAGGAATTGATATCGAATAGCAATTATTGTTTATTCGTTGTGATCAGTTATTTCAATAGTAAATCCTTATAAGTTCATTGAAAGCGATCAAGGAAGTAGAATATCACTTTAAAAAATACAGAGGAGTGAAGAATCTGGAAGACTTAAAATACTGTGACGCGTATACGTAACCACATATTCGATTTATGACAGTGTACATAAATCAACATTTAGATACAATTATTGGAAAAATTAAAAACGAACAAAACACCTCTGAACACCGAAAGAAACGTATGAAATATCGAAAAAACTGTTATGACTACGATAAAATCCTAAAACGATTGCACTTGCGAAATATTTTTTATTTATCGATGTGTAAAGTTCAAAATATTAGTTGCTTTTTCACAACGCTGCAGTTTATAAATACAAAACATGCGATGTTAAACCACGTCGTCAGTTTTGGTATTGTTTCAATTTCAAATGGCCAACTTTAACGATGAGGATACTTTTAGATTTAATAACAATTTCGTTCCTCTGAAAACGAGGGAATATGTGCTATAAATGTTTATGCCTTAAAGAAGAGTAAAATTGGATTAGTATATAAACGGGTTATATTCGATTATAAAAAAGAGCAATTTTACTTTACTTTAACATAAAGCCATAAAAGCGTTAAATGATAAAATCGGAAAATGTAGCGCTGGTAAACCAAAATAAAATCACACGACAAAGTAAACGACATTTAAATGAAGTTTGTTTTGCGAAAATGATTCGGTACGGGATTTCTCAAATACGATTTATGGCCTGTTCTACGGACAGTTTATTCGATAAATATTTGTTTTAAATAATACTTTGAAGAAACAAGTTACGGTGTTACATTTTTCGGATTATTTTTATACATAAAATAATCCGAACTAATTTGCTCGATTCCTAACATTTTTAGAAAGTTCAAACCTTCAGTTTACAGATATAATGAAAATTGATTTTCATTATATCTGTAAACCTGTGAAATTTAACACAGTGGATATTCTTCTTTACTGAAAACGTATATTGATTAAAAACACAAACTAATCTCAAATATCAATTTCGTAAGTTCGACTAACTTCACGTATGTTTGATTACTTTGATTTGCACGGGCGTAAGAATATTGTCCACGAAAAATTCTTTAATAAAAATGTGTGGGACATACCGAGTAAAATATGCCGTTGGGCAAATCATTACTCTGCCAAGAATATATGTGCACCATTAACGTGCAAATTTACACGACAAGTAATTTCAATACAAAGAAAATACGAAAGCAAACTTTAACTGCACGACTTTCGAAATCCAAACTAAGTATCCCACTATAAACACGAGTCTTCAAACTCACAAACCGCTCCTCATTTTATGTATATTATAACCTAAATAGTCTGCTATTCTTCCTCCACCGCATGTCATAGTATAACATAAACACATTATAATTAGTGTTTCAGGATCGTCACAAATATTTACTTGCAATTTAAATTACATTAAATGAAGATAAACAAGGAAAGTATTCACGTTTGAAATTATAAGTGTAACCATAAATTAAATCAATCTAATTACGTAACTGTAATCGCTAAAATTATGTTGACAAACAATGTGATTATAACATTTTGCAAGTTGTCTTCTAGAGATAGAATAGGAACAAAATATATTCGAAGATTTTGTCGCGAAAAAGATGTATTTGTATAATTACATATGATTACTAAAATGTGAATTATTATAAGTACCTCGTTTGTCAAAATAATTCGAAAATTAGAAAACGAGCGACATTGGTATCAATCTCTTTACGTTTTAACTCACCTTCTGTATGGCGTATATTTGTAATAAGGCGGTGGATGAGGATGTGAATGCGTATACGTCGGCGGGTAACAAAGTTCTTGGTACTGCGGCGGAGTACTATAATACTGAGGACAATATGTCCTATAAAAGCCTCCACCGCCTGCGAATTTACAACAATAATACAATATTAGACACAATTACCAACCCTTGACGTATGAAACGATAAAGACTCTTTTATTTGTAATGCTGTACCGCCGAAACGGCAAATTGTTCAACTCGATTTAGTAATATTTAAATTCGATAATTAGTCAATTAAAATTCAGTCATTTAATTATTCAACTACGCCCAAAAATTATGTCTCAACAAATTAATAACAATTCTTCATTTCAACTAGAAAATTGTATTCCCCAGTTAATAAACAATGAAAACTCAATTACGAAACCGCTCTTTCAATTCTTTTCCTCGTACAATCGACAAATAAATACGAGTACTCATCTTTTATCCTCTATCTGTCGGTTTATCTTTCCAAATTATCATCACTTCAATCAGTGGAAAAAGAAACAATTTGTAGCGTAATTCCCTTTACATGTACAAACATTTGTTTGACAAAAAGTGGCTGACTGAATAAGAGATGAGAGATGACGAATTTCCGCGGAGCAAATTTAATCAGATGAATTGCACGGATTAGACCGAAAGAAAGGAAGAACGCGGGAAAAAGTGAATGTTAAGTAATGTGATTAAATGTCGTGGAATAAAAGCAGACATAACTGCATTATTACCTGTGCTACTACTTCCTCCAGAAGTACTTAAAGGTGTGACGAGATCGTCCGAACCTTCAGAATTTTGAGGAGGCGTGGGCGTTGGATCCGGTGGAGGGCCTTTAAGCGGAGGTAGGGTGGGTGGATGTTGTATCAGCGGACCAGCCGGTTGATAATATCCTGTAACAAAATCCCAACGTTAAGATTGCACCTTTCTTCCGATCAAAGTCGACATTCGCTCACGCAATTACATAATTAAATAATTATACGTTCTTCGGGATTATCGTGTATTACGTCTTAATTTCTGTTCTGTCGAGTTGGAAGCAGTTTTTATTTAAGTCAAACAGACACATCAAAAGAAAGGCAACACAAAAAATTGTATCGTCATAATGGTATATAGATGGTTCTATATAACGCAGTTAAGAACAGCCAAAGTATTCGATTTGTGAGTGACACTGTATGATTACCACAAGCTTAAGTATATTTTATTTTTATCCCGACAATACCTATAATATACGTCAGTGAACAAAATAGACGATTAACTTTGTTGTTCTGGAAAGACTGTAGCTTGACAAATTACTACCATGACATAATAATTTGCATGATGTAAATATAGAAGCTGCAAGAAATATTAACGATTTCTGCCTGATAATAGCTTTTTAAATTACTATTAGTATGTCGTCTTCCAACAAAATTATTAATGTGTACAGTTTGTAGTAGTAAATGGAGGTATGTTTAACTGTGGACTAATTAAATCATACTGCTATAGCACTGCCACAATAAACCTCCGTTTTCGCGCAGCATCGTAAAAATATGCGAATTCATCAATTAGACAAATTAACGGCTAGCGTGCTTAATAATACTTCGTTCGATTATTACCATAAAGTTGAATGCCTTTACTCTCTTCAATGATCGAAGACTGTTTCATTTTAATATTATAACTCACATCCAGTTCATCAATATAGTAATTTATAACCTCATCGAATTGAACCGATTAATGAATTTAATTAACTGTGATAACCTTTGCCCTGCCAAAGCAGTACAATGAACGCGAATCGATAAATCTACACTTTTTGCGAGAGTGGAGCAAAATCCAAAAGAACGACGAGTGATTAATTTACCATCGCAATCTGTTTCGGATGGTTACGTTGTGTCGTAATGAACTTTCTAGACCAGCCCAAAAAGAAGCGGACATGGCAGCTTTCTTAACAACACTTCGCGGCAAGAGATGTTACAAATGGATGAAAAACAATAAACTCCACGCGTTCGCAGCGCAGAGCGAGGATCAGAGAAATTGAGCAAGTTACCTGCGGTAACTCGATCAACAATATCCGCGCGGTTTTGCATCGACTTGAAGTAATTGCAGTCAAAGAACGGCGATTGCAGTTCCGTTTATTTTCAGTTAAAAAATAATGCAATTGAACAGAGACGCTTTGTAATAAGCGAATCTGTATTTAAGTCTCGCAGCGTTCTCGGAGGGTATAACTGATATGTAATATTCAACGCAGCATAAATGGCGACGTAAAGACGAAATGAGCACCGAAGTAGCGCCTTTAACGAGAATGTTCCTTTAAGAACGTTGCTGCAGACGACGTTTTTGAGCTGGAGTAACGCGACCCTTCAGCCGAAGCGCCTACGTATCTGCCGACCGAATTCGGCAATCGTCGATCAAGCTAATTTTTGTCGACAATAAACCTGTCTTTTCCGTTCAAAGCTAATCGAAAAACGTCGCTTCGAACCGAAGTACTCGCGAAATCGCGATCTGGCGATTTTAATTAACATTACGCGGGCAAAATATTTTGCGCCAAAACGGTTCGTTTTGCAGCGCGAGTTTAATTAAAATTCAGCGCGTAATCTGTTTATTGCGTAGATTTAAATAAGAGTGTACAATAGAAATATAATTACACGTGTACCCGTAATCGAATGCAAAATTAAATTTTTGCAGGACTTAATTATAACTCGCGCGTCCGCATTACTATTCGCACCGCTGAAAACGGTACACTGGCGATAACGCGAAATCCCCTCATGATAAGCGCAGTTTACAGTTATTTTAAACGAAATCCACTTAGCGTGAGCGGAATAACGTTAAGGTAACTGGTTTCCGACTGGGATACTTTGATCTACTTTATTATTCACACGTTTGGCGAGTAGGACGTCCGAGTCGTACACAAGAAGCAGAATTCCGTGTCATTTATTTTAATATTTAAGCACCGGCGAGGTTTGCCATAAAAATGTTACGCGCTTCTATCTCGGTTAATTCCGCCATTAAATTTGCGCTCCATTGCACGTGGTTAATGTTTACCTAACCATTTCGAATATCCGTAATTTGATTAAATATTAACGCCATTTCCCCGTTCTGATTACAATATCATCTAATTTATTTTCCATCGCGAAAATCGAACTCGACAGCGTCACCATGCTCACTTTTTCGCGCCTTTCCTTGTACCTCTGCACATTTCCCCGTCAACTTGCGAAGTTTAAAAATTGACCCTATTTCGACATCTTATTAAAATTAATGGATAGCGTCTCTCCGCCTCGTTCATCGAAGGCTCCACGCTCGAATAAATCGCGCGGCTCTTTTTTTATTCATACAGTCCGACCGAAATCCCGGAAAATCGTTCGTTTTTTTCGTCCGTTCGTTATCCTTTCCCGCGCCGCATTCCGTTCGCACAATTAGTAACAGCCCGGCGAAGCGCCTGCTTATTGATAACCTTTCCCGTACGCAATTTTTTGTCCGGCGGTTGCATAATTTCGTCATTATTCGTGACAAATATTTCGCTGGTCAGGGACCTCTCGTCGGAAAGACCCCATTTGGCGCCCGATCGGCTCTCTTTCAAATTGTAAATCTCCGGTTTCGGTGTGGTCTTGTCTTTTTTATACACGCTCGGCCGCTCGCTCCTGTCCCGCCGTTTCCATCAGCCACCTTTTTATCGTTATCTTTTTGTCCCCACTCCAGGACAACTCTAAGTAATGCACGGGTGAAGCAGCTCTCCGGGCCCTTTCGCTTCTTCGCCGTCTTTTTGCCCGCGCCTTCGCCGGCCTTCGTTTTTTTCCAACCTCGAGGATTCCTACTGGCAACTGCTCTCCTTTTTACCTTTACTGTACCTATCGTCACTTCCTGTAACGCCGCGCGCGCTCTCTCTTTCGGTTTGGAAACGCACTCCACTCTGATGAACTCTTTCTCCGTTGCACGAGTCAATTTGTTCGCAAATAATTGCGAACCGACACGTTCGATTCGACGCGACTTTGGACGCGTTTGTGGGGCACAGTTTCTTGGCGGCATTCGCAGGTTGGAGACGGGAATAAGGAGCCGAATTGTTTATTTATTGATCGATCATTGGTGATTTAACGTGATTAATAGTGAGAGTGGCTTGACGCAAAGTCAATGAATTTAATGAGGCAAAAAGATGGAGGCGGAGAAAATCGAGTGGAAAATAGATATGAGTCGGAAAGAATAGGAAGGAGTTTTAGTTCTAGTTGAAATGATTTGGGACGATTTTTGAGGTTCTTAAAGGAGGATGAGGAAACGATGGTTTGAAATGAATCTTTTTTGTTGTGAAGGAAAGTATTTACTGTTTTAGAATTAAACGGTTCGTGATTTAACGAGAGGACGATGTGGTTTAAGTTTTTGGAGAGTCATCAAAGTATGATAGCAAAAAAAGTTGGAGAAACATATCTGGAAGTGATTGTTTCAAGCGATTTGCTTTTGAGTGCAATAAAAATACTTAAAATGATGTCCTTTTATTTATTGCTAAAAGTGCAAATATTTCGAGAACGATTTGATTGAAATATGTGTTTTTAAAAGCGTTTATACCTTTGAAGGACTCTTGTTTTTTATGAAACGGTAATTTAACAATGTCATTGTCGTGATATTACGAATAAAAGTCAATGTTTGATGAATAATGATTATTAACACCATGTATTATTAATTTAGTAATTATTGCTCCAGCAAATAATTGAATAATTACATAACAATACTAATTTATACATCAATATCATCATAAATGTACAGTAATGTGAGACAAACCGTACGATGAACAGTAACGAAACTAAAGTTAAAATTAATTAATGAATTTTATCTGCAGAATATATCTGCACATTTTGTAATATGTAATGTATGTGTTCTAATTATGTATTAATGGTAAATAAATTAATCAAGTAAAATATATTTCAGAGCTTATCCGATGACGCATAAAGTTAAGGTCGAATGCATTGCTGCAAAAGGCTTTGCGTACTCCGTTTAAATCAAGTGATTAACTTATGACAAATATCCGTTCTTGCGTGGTTCATAAGCGGAGAAAAAGTGTGCACTAAAAATGACTAAACATTTAAAAACTAAAGATTTATGTCAACGATTATAAAGCTTTATCGAAATGCATTAGTAATAAAACAAAAAAAAAGTTGCCATTATAATTTGTTGTTCGTCATAACGACTACTTAATTTTGACAATTACCTCTAACTTTCTGCAAATAATATTGTTGCATGGGTTTTAATTACTTGAATTTGATAAATTCAATTTCTAACTTCATGTTGGAATACCCTTTAACTACAACGAACGATACACAGCAATTCCAACATCACAGAAAATTAATCAATCAGATATTAATGTCACAAAATTGCATTACAAGTTATAGATTCATTAATTACTAGACATGAATAATGAATAAATTGAAACAGTGATGAGTAAGTACGATCACGTATCTCCATTATTACATGATGTGTTTCTATAAAAAGTGTATTTAGAATTAAGGAGGTTATTCGGTGACAGCCGAGTGAAGTTAGTAACAAGTTTGGTTTTGAGATTAGGGCAATTTTTGAAATGGAAAAAAATTAATTTCAATGCATTTCAAGTAAAATGACGATAAATAATTAGTGATATTGCAACTTAAAATTAGGTGGTTGTTAATATTATTTTTTCAGAAAATATCGCAAATATAAATAAGGAAATATAAATCTTATATTTCCTTATACAACAATTTCTATATAAATCGTCCCATAAGACTCCATACAAAAATAGCCAACTTTGACAATTTTTTCTCTGTAACATGCTAAAAGAATCTGAAAAAATTACCACAAATGTTTGATGTGATCAGGATTTCGTCGTTAATTTCATCACTCCCCTATATTTTTCAATTTGCTGAACAACCAAAAACTACAGATTGTTCAACAAATTGAAAACTACAGACTACAAACCAATTCCTACAATCACCAAAATGAACGTCATATTTTCAGCAACTCATTAACATTCCAATCACTAAACTCATACTATTTCATCCACCAAATTTCACCAACCATCATCAACCACTCTTAATCTCCCACCTTCCTCCCTAAAATCTTCGCCTCTAAAACATCCTCGACACTTCCCAAAGACTTCCGAACATCTCGCAAAAACGTTTCCCGCCCAAAGACGATCCTCCAAGACAAGCGAAAAATCAAACACTCCTACACTGAAAAAACTAACCTAAAAATTCGTTTTGAATGAAAACGATTCCTTTGAAATAAAAAGGAGCCAAAATGATTTCTTTTGTGCCAAAATGCTTTATTTTGGCCCAAAAGGATATTTTTAACAGTAGCATCTCCCTCGGATCACGGGGAATCTGCTTTTCCAATCCCGGCACGAAAAATTGCCAGACAACCTTCCAACCTCAGAGAAGAAAAGCTTCGCTTCTATCACTTGCGATACCTCCTAACATCCTAACTTCGGCCGATCGAACAATAACAGCGCCGCGGCAACGCGACGACAAACACGCGACTTTAATTGCGCGAATTTGTCCACTCTTTTTTGTCGACTCTTTCTCGCGCGTTTCGGCCGCGATTAATCATCAGCGCGCTCTATTTGGACGCGAATAATGCCGGCGTGATTAAAAATGGCAAAGACTCGGCGGCGTCGTCACAATGCGCCATTAATAATTAGCGATAGCGCCGGCGCGAGACAATGCGCCGCGAATGACGAGCATCGGGTTAAAGTATTCGAATCGGTTGTTCGGCATAAAGATACATTGACACCGCCAAGAATTGCCGTTACTAGGCCAACCTCTGTTCTGTTTCAGCGCGTTGCCACTCCGCTGCCCGTGAGTACCATCAGCGCCGCTGATGGCGAAATACATTATTCTTTGTGGCAATAAATAGAATATTGAGTGTGTACGTACAATGTTTGACTGCACTCCGATTTCGATCCAGAGTCAAGCCGGTGTTCGATTACGCGGAAAAAACGTGCGCGATATTTTACGGCCGCGATTACGGCGAGACTAATGAAAGTAGGCGACGGGCTTGATTGTAATTTGCTTTGTGCCGTATCGACGTTGAGCGGGTTTTGTGCGCGTGTTTTGCAGATGGCGAATTATGATAATTATTCGAACGGAGCCTTTTTAAGGAAAAATGGAGTTTCGTTCGAAGGAGCTGTGGAATGTTTAAATAAACCTAATTAGGAGATGGGAGGTGTTTGTGAAGGATATGTAAAACGTATTGACTATCCGGCGCTTGATTAGAAGCTGGTTCGTGTGTAATTGGAAGTTAGGTTTACATTTACCTTGAAAATAAGAAAACTTGGTGTCTTATCTGTAATTTCTATTCGAAATTTCACGTCAACTCCGACGAAACTTCGATCAGATATCTTATTGCTGCCCTAATTTCGTTGGAGAATGTATTTTTGTGACATTTTTTGTCGTTCAATTGTTTTCTGGTGGAGAGAAAGATTAAAATTCAAAGCGTAAAGAAAAAATTTATTAGCTGGATAATAAAGTACAGAATTAGTTCGTAGGTAAATTATTTATATAAGCAGATAAGTTCCTGCACAAACTGCATAATTTCTTTTAGTTTGCATGAAAAATCATTAGTTGAATCAAAAAGCTTTTTCAATGCATTAATCAATTTAGACAAGTAAAACAGTTTATTCATTTCAGTTTAATTATTAGCTTCCTCAAAGGGATGGAATAAGATCGCATGATAACCTAACAGGAATATAATCGGGAATATTACGCTCTTTGCCTAGTTTCCTTATCACGTAAAACTATCTAAGTTATGCTGATTGTAACTCTGCAAGTTTTTCTGAAAATTTCTTAAGTGAAAACAACTGAGGTTAGCATGTTGGGAACTCTCAAAATTTAGAGTGCAAATTTGTTTTTACGTTTAAAGTTGCAGCGGGTAAAATTTCGCATTGCTTCAAATCACAACAGATTATGTCGAAAGCAGATTACCATCGAATAATTGGAGTAATGATCTATTTAAACATGTATGGTTATTAAACGGGGCAGCGAAAATGTTAAAATGAGAAACGAGAGAAATGCATAAACGTTTACGCAGCGGATAAAAATGGAAGATAAAACCGATACGGTTGTATCAATAAAAACGCATCAATTCAAATATTTCTACGGAAGGATCAAGTGAGATAAACTCCATGGAATTTCGAATATCGGAAAATAAATCTCTAATCGAAAAAACTAAAAATATAAGGTCTATTTCGAACGGTTTGATGAGAAGGTCAAGGTGTGTTTGCAGTTTTTTATCGCGATTTTACATCACGTTTACTTTTTTCGTAATTAATCTTTGTTGAATTAAATGGTAATATGTACGAAAAAGTAAGATTTTTTGCAGCCTTTTTGTCATCACCTGGAAAGCTCGCTACAAAACCATTTTCTACAGGAAGCGCCGGACAGATCAATATTGCCTCGCAGTAATTTTTTCCCCAACTAAATGAATGTGTTTTCAGTAAAAATTGACCTGTTGTACGTTATCATCTAGGGTTCGCCGTTATGTACACATAAGTCAATAATGGTTATGCTAAAAGGAAAATTTTATGATCTGGAGCGCTCACTAATCTTCAAAAAGTAATGGATCTACGACATTGTTATTACGTGTGCACTCTAACAATGTGTTTCGTTTTTTCCAGACTTGAACAAATGTTAACCTCTTTTAGGAATTGTATGCTTTCAATTATAAATAAATAAAAAATAACACATTCAACAGTATTGAAGTGTTATAAGTCAACTTTTTACACTTTATTTCTCAGTGCGTAGAGTGTTCTGCGAGGTATAATATAAATGAAAAATAAATCGCGCACGTTTGATTATTCAACTCGAAACACTCAGACAAAATATATTCTTAACTAATACAGTCTGCAAAAAGATTCAAACTACCGTCTGATGATAAACTTTTCTATAACATAATATCGTACAAAAACAGATTTGCTGCCGAGTTTAAATAAATGATGAAATAGGTTTTTCGCAGGCGCTCGCTTGGATTAAATTGCCATCAGTTTAATAATGTAACAATTTTTCTACTATTTATAATAATAAATTGAAATAAAAATAAACCGCTTTTTCCTATAAACTAGCATTATCCTTTCTAAAATGATAGTGTTTGCATCTAATTAATTAATAACAATTGCGTTATAATGAAACTTAAATTTTTCAGAGTAATTAAACTTTTTCTGTTGAGCTGTTAATCTATTTAACCATTTCCTTTGATGGAATCCGAAATAAAACAAATTTGCCAATAAACCCCGAGTTATGGCTCTATTATTAAACTATTCAAAATTCATAATAAAACCCGTTCATAAATTATGAAGTTCATCAATTAGTGTGAATAAATGAGCTGAAATTGATTATCAAGAACACCTAAAAGGAGCACTTCATTGATTTTTCACAACTACACTGTATGCACAGTGAAAAACGAATTTAAGTGGAATTTTTTGTTTCACGCAATTAACTTTTAACCTTTTGGTTATACGGTTACCCAAATAAACATTACAAGCATTATAAAGTTGGATAAAAAATTAGCGACTTTAAGTGGTTGAAAAATATCGTTTCCGTCATCCCGTAATGTACGAAACTATGATCAAAGTTCTCTAATCGTGTAATACAGATGCTCTTGTAATACCTCGAGTATCGAATTAAAACATCCGCAAAGCTAGTTAAACATTTGTTTGTACTAAACGATTAAAACATTAATTATCTTCATTTAATTCATCGCGGAATTTCGCGTAACATTTAAGCATTCCAAACGCGATATATTTTCCAGTTATCTTTACAGTGAATATTTAAAACCATTTCTATGTTCGCTTCACCAACTTATCTAATTCGTTTCTCTTTCTGTTGGCACTCCACTTTTAGCAGGTTTACAACATTTCGTGGTATTTTGTACTGCTCATAATGTAAATGAATTCCGTTTCTTACGTAACGTTACACTATCCAAAGCTTCTTGCTTGTATCTGCCGACGGTCGGCATAATATAACAAAAGATATTTGTCGGCGCACAAACGACTCGAAACGGAGACAATGTAGCGCCACAAAAACAGCGCTGTCTAATCATTAGTTTACGTTTCCAGTTGGTTATTCGATCGCCTTAATCATTCATTAATTGATCTGACTCGTGTGTTACGTAATTCGCGACTTTCAGCACGAGTCCCTATTCCTCGCAAATTAATGATTATTTTCCATTCATTACCACCGACCGGTCATTTATCACCGCCGACTCATTATATTCGGGTACATAAGTTGCAATCATTTTTCAATTTCTCGACATGCACATCAAAATGTGAAATCCGCGATAACTTTCTTCGTCTGCATCCCACATAAAAAAAACTTTTTAGTAAGATGATTCTTTTTTAACAGAATTCCCGTTTGATATTTCCACCAAAATAATCCTTTTGATCCAAAAGAAAATTTCTTTTTCCAAAACCTCCTCATCCAAAACGGTGTACTGCGCATGCGCGGTGCCTTAAATTGTATTTTTTTTAAATGGTGTGTATTCAATGAAAAGAATTTTATTTCATTCAAAAGGAATGAAAACAAATTTTTTTTAATTTTTAGAAAAGTATTTCTCTCAGATTACCAAAACCAGCGCGACTGATACTTTCGCGTAGCGCCAGCGAACTTAAATTGTTATCTAAGTTGCGTATTAATTACAAGATCGGGCGACTGCCGTTATGTTCTGATACACCGGCGCGAAGTTAAATTAGTGCCGAAAACGTAGCAGCTTGAATGTTCGCGTATTAAGAAATGATTTCCGCGGCGCCGTTCTATGCCCTTAATGCCTTTCCGACTTAACACTCGGCAGTTCGTAACTGCAATAATTTTAATCACTGTAACGTATACACGCATTAACGGCAAGTGCAGAAAGCGGCATAATGCCCAGTTTATAGTTCGCCCTTCTGGACAAATCGCGTTACGCTACGTACCAATGCGTCGCGCGAACAATTAATGCCCCGACGTTCGGCAGATAATCGGCGCGGAGGAGCCGGCGGCCGGCGACGGGACGGCGCTTTTTGCCGCCAACTTTTCGTCCGCCCCCAATTAAATAAATGCACGCGCGTGGCAAATCGCGCGTGTAACGCCGCCAAATCGTTCGACATGAATAAAACATGCTCGTAATAAGCCGCGCGGGCTTCGGCAAATTCATTAATTTTACGAGCACAAATAATTATTGCGCGCGGCATAAATTATGGCGCGAAACAATCGGAAAAACGCGTTTTCGTTTAAACGCGGACAACATTTTTCGTCGCGATAAATAAACCGTTCGCGTCGCGGTTCGCCGAACCGCCGGCGATATAACTCAAACGATGTGGCGCGCGCAAAAATATTTCATTTAAATAATGACTTTGATTTTTTTGATCGAAACTAAATGCTGTTTAACGCAGTTGCTCGAAATCGACGCAAGTATTTTGTTTGCGAATGCGATTTCAGTGGGTTCGCGTTCGTTAATGTTTGATCGGTTTGAGGTATTCTATGGGGTTTATTTAATGGTGACGGAAAATTGGGCGAATTTCACGTCGAGTGCGTTTTCGCAGTCGAAATCAAAGGCACCAAACTGTTTTAAACTCGCCGCAAATATTTATCTGCGCTTTATCTCGGCAAATAAAATTGTGCACGGGAATTTTTAGTTTATAAGCGACGTTTCGAAGGTGGAAGTTGCGATGGCCCAAAATTAGGAGGCATTGAAATACACACAACGGAAGTGCAAACACACGAAACAAGCTGCGGAACGGCAAAAAGTCTCTCGAAACAAGTCAAGTTCATTCACAAGAAGTCGCGAGTTGATATCCTCGGAAGCGTCTTTAAATACCAACAATCCTCGTCCATCTCACTTAAGGATATGCTATGCTTTTTATATGTCGAACTAATGTTATAGGTTATGTTGTATTTGATAATGGCAGCGAATGAAATAAAGAAAGATGACATGCAATGAGTAAATTTTGATGCATTTAATTATTAGACTCTGATTGGAAACCAATTTCAATGGTTTGTTTTTATTTGCGTTTTTTTTTCAATGTCAAACTTAGGACTGATTCAAGTGTTGAAAAATGAAAAATGCAAATTGATTTTTTGTATTCAAATGAACGAAGTATTGCAGAAATTATCATATGTTATCACAATGTGCGAAAATGTCATCAACTTCTACTAAATAATGAAATTCGTGAACTTTAACTATGTGTAGTTTGTTTCGTTAATTGACATTTTCTTGGTAACTGTTCTCCAAAAGGCCTTGATAAATTACGGCAATGAATAAATTACTCCCGCTACCGATTAATCAATAACTTGGAGTTTTTCATTATTTTGAATATTTTTGTCACATTTTTAGCCTCAAAGTATTACTTTTCCATGAGAACGCATTTTAAGTCAGCAAAACTTTGAAACGTCGTAACTTTTTTATAAGCTTTAAATCGCTTCAAAAGTTTACATGAAAATTTGTAACAAAATTCCAACATGTCATACAAATTTCAAATGATTCTGACAAGGAGAAAAATTGACTTACTCCATTAACCGTACTCATTTTGAAACACTTTGATATAGTCGACCCGAAAAGTGTCTCAAAACAAAACCGTTTACCCAGAAGAAACACCAAATACGTTTCAATGTCTCAAAATGAAACACCAGCGAGACACCTTTTTTCTAATGAATGGTACAACTGTTGTTGTCTTTACGAATTATTTTACTGCATCCATTACTTTCGAAATAGATACAAAACATCCTTAAACAAATCAACACGTCGCCTTGCCCCATCGAAAAACAGCCAATTTTCAAACTAAAAGCGCGCATGCGCACTGTCTCGATCTAAGCGGAAAAACGCCGTTTCTTGCCCTCCGAGATGTATGGATTAGCATGACATCCGCCCAGTAAACCTACATTCGCGAAACACGCAAAAAAGCTGTTCTTTCATGCCCCGGCGACAAAAAGCGTCGCGCGCAACAAGGCGCGATGTTGCGTTATATCTCGGCGCCGCGTTGTTCCGCGTCGAGAAAACCGTCCCGGAAGAAAACGCGATTAATGCACTTTGTTAATGGCCGCGCTGAAAAAGCGCCGCGTCGCGTCCAGCGCGACATTTGATTTCGTCCAATTACAGAATACCTTACTCGGCCATTTAACGGCGACGCGTAACCTGATACGTAACCTCGGATTCGTTACGAGCTGCGCACGAGCGATTTTATTTTCGACAAACATATGGCTGCTCAACAATAACTGAACCGCGACGGCGCGATGTTTCGCCGAATATCTCGTTTTTGCGTGCGAAATCCGCGAAACGTAAAGCGCGACGGATAAATAAGCCACCCCGAGGAAAAGCGTCGAAAACCCAAAAGCATAACCCGGGTCTCTTCGGTGGTCTGACGGTGCGCGTGCTGTTTTGCTACTTTCTCCAGTGAAATGCCAACGGGTTAGGTGCTACGTGAGAGATTATCTTTCATGCATGTTATGCACGGCTTCATAGAGCGCCACATCTCGACAAGCGAGCCATCTATGCGCAGACCTTGAGTCGGCCGACGACCAATTAGGCAAACGCAAAATCAGCAGCGAGAAGGCATCGATCGAATTCACTTTTTCAGCGTCGAATCGACGTTGATTAATCGCGAAAGTCCCGAATGTTATGACGGAGAGAAATTGCGGATATCGTACTGAGAACGATGTCAATTGTAACACCGAAGATACGGTGTTGTTAAACCCAGATAACAAGATGTATATTATCCATATATTAGAAGGACTTTCATACATAAAATAGATATATACATATAATATATGTATATTATACATATATTAGATATATCAAGTGTTACCATGTCATGTTGTGAGATGTTGTAAGGATGTTGTAGCAAAAGGTTGTTAAAATAAGAATAATTACGAAAATGAGCAATTTTGTAGTATGAGAAATAGAACAATATACATTGTAACAAATGCTCTGCCATCTTTATATCCGTTGGTGTAGAATCAGTCTATTTTTACACCATTTGGTGTAAAATGAACACTTTCACTATCATATAATATAAAGAAGTTTATTATCGAATTCAGATATATTAATAAAGAAGGTTCGAAGAACACAATATTGATATAAGAAAGTAATATCGTCGGACAAATAATGGAAATATTTAAGTTCCAATTTTGTAATTTGATCGATCACAGTGTGTCAGAAAGAGACAGAAGAAGTACTTCGTTGGTCAGTTTCTTATTGCTACTTCATATATATTTGATAAAATAATTAGATAAATTGCAAAATAAACTTTATTTAGCAACCCATATGAAACAATGACAATTTATTTCAAGTTTAATCACTAAATTCAATTTTTGCAATGTTTATCTTTTCAGTCAAGCAGTCGCCAGTTTGACTGCTATAACAAGTATAACACTCTAATCAATGACTGGACATGTATCAGAGAATATCTACATTGTAAAAAAGTTTGCAAAGTTATAGTGCTATTTGAAGTATATATTCTTGGATATTACGCGAGAAGTTGAAAAACGAAGTATATAAAATTTAATTTCGCATACTGAATGGAAATTATTACATTTAAGCTTGAAACTTACAGTTTTATGTGTTTTTAATTATGAAATTCAAGGTTCATTACAAACTCACACATAAACTGGACTTTTTTATATCAGTTGTATAATCTTAGATATATTCAAGAGAATTGTATACGATTATTGCAATTATGATTACAAAAATGACAATTACTATATTTTTGTATTGTTAACAGATAATAATGTTACAACAGATAATAAATTAAGTATTTTCTAAACCGAAGGATCAATATTTGCTCTGCTTCTAAACTTCTTTTATTTCAGTACACTCCAGTATTACACGATAACCAGATATTTTTGAACTCTTATTGAATGTGGCTTTTTATCACACAAGAAACATTACAGAACGACCTCATTTCGACCTAAAAAAAATACTATCCCAAACGTCAATTGATTGAGGTTAGAACCATCTCCGTCACATTGACGTCACTCACTCTAACCCGCATCCATTCAATCTGCAATTTTACAGTTAATTTTCTCCACCATACACCGTACAATATCGCTTCCTCATTAAAACACAATTCTCTCAATATTTTATTCACAGCAGATAATTACCGACCGACTGATTAAAATGTTTAAATAATCAGTCCACGAAAACATCGGAAGCCATTCCCGCTGCAAAACCGGCGATCCGGTATCGATTGGACGAAGCAGCGCGATTATTCGTCGATTTGTCGCCGAAGCGCGTTCGCCGTATTACATTATTCGGGGTCGCGTAACAGGCGGCAATTAAAAGGACGAAATAGGCCGCGCGATGCGACAGTTATAAATAACGAACGCAATGAAATTTATCAATCTATTACCGGCGCGCGTTTTGCGAAATAATAAATGCGCCGTAATTTGATTTAGAGCGGCCGCCGCGGCACTGAAAAACGCCGGCCTTAATTAAATTGAAAACAAAACGCAACTCGCGCAATTAACGCGTCGCCGGGCGAAAGTATGGACCTTTTATGAACTATCCAGGGCAATAAATAAATGTACAACGCGCGTCGCAAAACGCGCCCAATAACGACGAGCGACGCGGACGTCAGGTAGCGCCCTCTGTATCGTAAACACACGAAAATAATTAGCGCCGAATGATTGATAATTGCAGCCGATAGATACAATAATCGGAGGTACGTTTCAATTTGCCGTCGTTGCGCAAGCGACTTTTTACGTAATTACGCCCGCGTAATTATTCGATTACATATTATTAAGCTGCCGGCGATTACGATATTACCGGTTAATCGGCGGTTCATCGAACTTGCGAATTCGAGCGGAGTGAAAGAGGCAGGCTATCCCGAGTTTTTCGATCGACAACAAACGAGCGAACGATCGGACGCAATCGAAGCGCAATGAATTAATGAAGCAAACTTAGTCGGACCGAAACGCTGCGCCGAAAAGAACAAATTGACTGATAGTTGTGTCGTTGTGGCCCGATGAATAATCCGCCGACATAAACGCGACTCGGTTTATGTGGCATTGATTATCGATCGACTTTTTGACCGAAAAAAGGGGACGAAGATTGTGCGTGACACTGATAGCCGCATATCTGCCGAGCGTAACGCGGGCTCGCGCGTAAAAACGGGAATCCGAAAAATGACGAGTAGTTATAATTAATTCGTTGCGGGGGAAACTAGGCAACGAAGGACGAGCGTATGAAATCGGGTCAGCGGCGAACTCTGTACGAGCTGTCTGGTAAACCGATCAATACCTATTTTTTTAAATCTATGAAACATGTAAATCGATTCGACATACAAAAATAAGCGGCGAGAATGTCCCGCCGGCGTGTACGAAACACGCGTGATAGGTCACGACGAGTGTAAATAATTTATTTTATTTTCGCCGCCCGTTTTTGCCTCGCCGTGTTTGCCGAGCGGTGTCGCGTTTTATGACGACAAAACGTACAAAGGACGGACCGGTTCATCATTTCCACGTGCAAGTTTCTCGGCGCGCTTAATTTCACTTTGCCAGATTTAAATTGACCGTGGCGATTACGCGCTCGTCGTTTTTTGCCCGCACGCCGGCGAATTTTTGCGCAAATTGACAAGTGAAGTGCGACGCCAATTTACATACGGTTTCGAATCCTGTAACTCTTATCGCTGTGATTTCGGTAGAGAGATTTTCGGATTGAAGTGGCTATTGTGTAATGCCGGCGACGATTTTATATTGAATTTGTTGATTGCGTGGGTAGCGTTTGTAATCGGGTGAATTACAACGAAAATTTGTCAAACACGAGTTGGAACAACTGTGTTAACGCGAAGTGAATTGTGTGTCATTAGAATTGTTTGGAATAATGGTGTAATGTAAATATCAAAATTTTGAAAACGGAATACTGAATTGCGTGATTCCTTTTTCGCAAATTTTTTGATATAAAATTAGGAGTGAATGAACTTTAAATGGAATTACAAATGAAAGTTGCTAATATAAATAATGCGTGAAAAATAGGTTAAATAATTTCTGTACTCAATCGCGACTTCTATATAAATGTTCTGCGCTGTATAATTTTTTATGTAAACGTCTTTAAATTAATCAAAACATTTTGTGGCATCTACTGGTAGACTACCATGACTATTAATATCAAGTTTAAAATGAGACGAATATACTCAGTCAGACGTAGTTGGGAAAATTCCAGATTCTATCGGAAAATTTCTACATATAGTCGCGGCATACTGAAGTTGTAAGAGTCTCACGTTCGATTCCTATAGATATAAAAACAGTTGTTTTTAGCAACCTAAATTTATTTTAGGTGCTCTCAAGTGTATGTATACCAGAAATTGGCGATCCTTTTTGTTTACTTTTTGCAACGTAATCACCGGATAAAATCAACTTAATATTGATTTAAAACCAATCCCAAACACAGACTTCTTCCGTGAATCTCATGCCTATTTGATAATATAACAACACATTTAGACTATCATGTAATAACAGTTTGTACATATTTACAAATTACATAATTAGATCATATTGCAAGTTTCATTTTACATTTTTCTATAATTACATTTGGATCTGCAGCGTTTCATAACATTCTGTAAAATTGCATTTTTACTGTACACCCAGCAACTGGATTACTCGCCTCGTAATTTTATTTTTACCGAAAAGTTTTTACGTAACGTTACGAGCAAATTTAGCTTCAATGTACCGAATTTCACCCGCACTTCCAAACCTATCTCACAATTAACATATACGATAAACCATCCCTCGCGATTAATCAAATCCGTTTCACTTAACTCTCAGTTCTGGCGAATTACCGATTCTTTGTTTTCCCTAAATCGCAGATTCCAGATTCCGCCCACAAACTTCGAATTTCCAATAATAGAACCGAAATTTAACGAAACGCGTTAATCAATCTTTCTAATTTGTCCCCTATTTATCTTCGTCCACTCTGACCGTAAAACTTAAAAAGGCCGTTTACATAAAGAACTATATGCCGAATTTCATAATTCACTTTGATTAATCGTCGCTACCTCCGTGCCAACAAAAAGCGACCCGTAATCAGATTTTTCTGTCACGACAAGCACCCTAAATAGCACCAGCAACCTCGAAAATCAAACGCCCGAATTGACCACTCGTCATTGCCGCAGTTTAACGTCAATCACCATCCTTCCCATTTCCAACCGCTATCACCCACATTCGTTCAACTTGCACGCCGTCGTCTTTATCGCCTGGTTCCCCGCGTTCTATAATTTCGCCGTCCGAACAAAGAACAACGCTGTTCCGTGGCATCGCGCGGCGATATTTCTTGCCCAACTTGCGCCGCTATTTTCAATATGCTCGAATGCAAATATTCGCCGGAATGCGCGCAACGAAGTGCACCACGATTCGATCAATCTGCAGGCCAGGGTTTTTTCGGACCCACTTGTTCCGTTTGTCGCGGCAAATAAAGTCGCGGCCGCACAACGGAATAAACCGCGGCGAAACGCGATTCGATATCCAAAGATCGCGGAATTAACGACCAACTAATATGAGCCGGTTGCACCGGAATCCGGTCGCCTTCGTAAGCGAAAATAAATGAAACGCGGACAAAAATAAGTTTATGTAATTTATCTCGGGCTTAAGGTCAAGCAGCGACTCTTTGAAGTCACAAGGAGATTGCGTTCGACCGATTTCGAAGGCGCGATTTTTGCGATTTTCAGGGAAAATGAGGGGAGGAGAAAAGTCCCACTAATGTTAAGAAAATGTTAATGTTAAGAGAAAAAATTATGTGAACTTGTGTTTCGTTAGGGTGACAAAGTTTACAAAGAGATTTTAAGAAATTGAGTACCGTCAGCAAGTTTGTTACTGTAAGTGAATAGTTTCATTGATTTTATGAACGACTTCTCGTTTGGTAAACGGTAATTTTGTTTACGACGATTGTACTTTTTTTAATTTGTGAGACAGGAATGTAATTAGGTTATGAAACAAATAATGTTTGTTATTCGGGTAACGTTATTTCTCAATTCGGTTGACTTAAATACACTGAGAGAATTTTCTAGCTTTAATTGCTAAGAGAGAATGCCTAAAAAGCTGGAAAGCGTTTCATGATACTGTACCGCGGTGGTTGATGCTAATATAATAGGGATCCATGAAAAAATTGGATACTCATATTTTCATAGCGTGATACGTAGGTAATTATTACATTTTGCAACACGAAATTTCGTGCCACAGATGTGAGTTGTCAAACAATGTCATAAAGAAAAAAGTTCTAATGAAACATTTACAGTAAAGATTTACAGTAAATTTCATTTTACAAAATAGTAATAGTTTTTTTTTCTTTAGAAAACCTCTGTTAACTTTTCCTATTTAGTATGATAAATGTTCACACATCAAAATTAACTATAGCAACATCGAACAATCTTCGATGTCACAATATGTTTCAAAGCTAACACGTCTAAGATACTGTATGATAAAATTTCCTGTCTATATAACAAATTGTTGAACAACAATTTTCTCAGTGCTTTACGGTTACACTACAAAACAGGTGTATTTTGAAAGACGTTTTTGGAGAAAAAGCATGAAAAATGTCTGAAATGAAGATGTTTTCTGATGAAAAAGATACTAAAAGTGTCTAGACGTTTTTTTCGAAGATGCTTTGTTTTCCCGTGTACTCAAATTATCTCAGTGCACTCATTAATTTCTACAAAATCAAGTGAATACTTTGCAAACAGCTTTTCAAAGACACTTCGATAGATAAGACCGAAAAAAAGTTTTGAATTAAGAGCGTTATAACAGTCAAATTAGCAACTAAATAGTAAAATATTTTAAAATTCAAATAAATC